>JARGXW010000949.1:0-48630 GCA_029204085.1 Mycena sp. CBHHK59/15
AATATCGTACGCCACATGACACCTGCCTGACGTCCTTTTCTCAAGCCATGATCCGATTTGCGGTTCCCACAGATAAAAGTCACTTCTGCAAGTGTGCTCAACCCACTCTTACCCCACCGTCTCAACCTTCAGTCTATCGTTCGACGCAATGGCTGGGCTACAGGCCGACGCGACCGCACCACTGGCAGCGATGAGCGACGTGGAAAATCTCAAACTCAAACATGATTCCTTCGACGAAAAGCGGGCGCATGAGCATCATGATGCCGATGGCGAACACGAACCCGATGGTATCCACGACGGACTGCAGTTTCCAACGGACGAAGAGCGAGCGACGCTTCGACGTGTGCCCGATTCTATCCCGTGGAATGCCTATCGTACGATCGCTGGTTTATTTATCCTGTCAGTGTCTTGACTCTGTGTACCTGCCAGTCATCGCAATCGTGGAGCTTGCCGAGCGGTTCTCGGTATGCATATCTCGCCGTCTCGTCTCGCTCATGTCTCTGACAATAACATCAGTTCTATGGATCCAGCGTCGTCTTCGTAGGTCGCCTCGAAAATTGTGGAGCCATGACGTAACACCGCCACAGACGAACTTCATCCAACAGCCGCTCCCTCCAGGCTCCCATACTGGGGCTGGCTTCACGAAGGGAGTATCCGGTGCTCTCGGAATGGGACAGCGCGCTTCAACGGGGTTGACGACATTCTATCAATTCTGGTACGCGCTTCTCTACTTGTTGCATCATTCAAGCAGTTTAGCATGTCATACGCAGGTGTTATGTAACTCCTCTCCTCGGCGCTTACATCGCAGACACTTACTGGGGACGATACAACACGACGTGTGTCGCCGTCGTAATTGCGCTAATCGGACACATCATTTTAATCGTTGCTGGTGAGTGACATCTGTTCGCGATTTAGAAACTGGTATGGATGGCTTGCCCGTAGGAGTCCCGGGGTAAGCGCCAAATTCCTCCCATTCAATCTTGACTTCAATGGTTCCCAGCGTCATTGAACATAAAAGCGCTGTCGGGGCATTCATCGTCGCCTTGTTGGTCATGGGATTCGGTAAATACAACATCCACACTAGCAGCGTCGTTCATTCAAGATCTTTAGGGACCGGTCTTTTCAAGGCGAACATTTCACCGCTGGTTGCGAGCAGTAAGGCGTACCAAGCTCTTCGTCCGAACCACCGGCAGTGGCGAGAAGGTTATCGTTGACCCAGCATTGACGATCTCGAGGGTGTACATGGTAAGCACTTTGGCATCCCCTCCCGCTCACATACTCAGAGAACCAAGTATTTCTATCTGTTCATCAACATCGGCGCCCTCGTCGGACAGATCGGGATGACGTACTCCGAACGCGTAAGTTTCCCCTGCTCCTTCTTTGCACGAAACGAACGCGCGTATGAGTACTTACTATGCTTAGTACGTCGGCTTCTGGCTCGCCTACACGCTCCCCACCGTGGTCTTCCTGTTCTGCCCGATCGTCCTCTTCGTCGGCCGCAACCGCTACGTGCGCTCGCCGCCCACGGGCTCCATCCTCGCGACGACGATCCGGCTCTGGCGCTACGCCGCGCGCGGGCGGTGGAGCGTCAACCCCGTGGAGTGCTGGCGCCGCATGCGCGCGCCGGGATTCTGGGACAACGCGAAGCCGAGTGCGGTGGAGGCGCGCGAGGGATCGCGCCCCCGTGGATGAACTTTGACGATCAGTGGGTGGATGAGGTTCGTAGGGGTTGAGTGCGTGTGCGGTCTTTTGCTGGTGAGCGGCCTAGATGGCCTTGATTTCGACGTGCGGGCTGATTCAAGGCGGACAGGTATCCGATTTATTGTGCAGTCATTCCCTTGGTTGCATGGTAGTACGCTCATTGTCACTTTTTTCAGGGCTCACGTATGGACAATTGAACAACAACCTTACGTCTCAGGCTGCGACTATGGTTACTGGCAAGGTTCCGGTATGTCACCCTCAATTTACTGTTCTTACGGCTCGAACTCAATCGGCCCGTAGAATGATGTTCTCTCGAACTTGGATCCGTTTGCCCTGATCATATTCATCCCTATCTTCGACTTGATCGTATGCTTACCTTCGGCGGCAGTCGCCCTGTGTGTTACTTATAAATATTCTAGATCTACCCTGGACTCCGGCACTATGGCATCCAATTTACCCAGCTGAAGAAGATTACCGCGGGCTTCGTGACCGGTACGTGAACGAAATCCACAATGTACACTTGTTTTCGACCATGATTATTTCCTGTAGGCTCGGCGGCGATGATTTGGGCTGCGGTTGTTCAACACTACATCTACAAGGTGCGTGCCCGCAAACCTATCCTGCACTCCGTCTTCTTGAGCACCACCAGACCAATCCGTGCGGGGAACATGCGGCCACTTGCCTGGACGACAACGGAGACCAGATCCCCTCGCCTTTGAACGTCTGGATCCAAACGGGCTCGTCAGTTCCTCCTTTCCCTATGACTTCATAACCTTCTCATCTCGCATAATTCCCAGGTACGTGCTCATCGCGTTCTCCGAGATCCTCGCCTCGATCACGGGCTGGAGTACGCATTCACCAAGGCACCGAAAAACATGCGCTCGCTCGTCATGTCCGTCTTCCTCTTCATGAGCGCAGTGTCCTCTGCGCTCGCCGAGGCCTTCGTCTGTGAGTTTCCCCCTCCATGTCACTATGCCCTTTACCGATCAGCTGACGAAAAATCGCCACTTTCACAGCACTCTCGGCGGACCCGTGCTGGTGTGGAACTACAGCGTGATGGCGGTCCTGGCGGCGATTACGGCGGTGCTCGTGTGGTTCTCTGTGCGAAACTTGGATGCGCAGGAGGACGCGTTGAATAATCTGGCTGAGGGCCATGTCGAGGCGAAGAAATGAGGCAGTGTAGTATTATGCAGATACGATAATGTAATTGTTCGACGAGTTGTGATCAAAGTTATTTCTTGTGTAAGATTTTCACGTCGAATTCGGGGTGATCTTTCGCGTGATCCCGGAGAGGTTGGGGTAGATTCAGTCTTTCATCATCCTGCCCGATGAAATAAGTACGGTTTTGGATCACAAATGTCAGCCGACGGTCCCGTCGGAAGCAGCACCCTTTCATCATTCTCCGTCGCTCGGGCGTCTCTCCGTTGGCCTTGTAAAGTCTGCCTGACGGCGCGTCGGAGTACTGTACTATTAAGTACATTGGATGTGACGCGTGACCTGTTCGACCAATTCGACAGTTCGACAACCATTCGAAATTTTGCGTGACAAAACCGAAAATTTTGGACAATCGATGTGAAAATTTCCAAATTTGAGCTTTTTGGCGAACCCCCCCAGCGAAACGAACCATAAGGCGGTTTCGACAGACCGCCGTGACGCGTGACTCGGTACCTGACATGGGGTGCGTGATGCGTGACGATCGAAGTCACGCTCCTTATAAAATTGTCTGAAGCTTTTTAATCTCACTGGCGAAGAGGATGCCGGACCGCTTTGCTATGCCTGTGACGCGTGACTGTCGAATTGATATCTGTGCCAGTCCCTGATCTGTGCATGTGCCCTCTTGCTGACAGGCTCACTGCGCCGCATAGTCTCAGCCTGTGCGCAAACACAGAGGCTCTAGTAGTCGTTCCCCTACGGAGACTGGCATGTGGCACGCATATTCGCGCCATACCTCCTTGCAGCTTCACACGCTCTCAGAGTAGGCTCCGAGTTCTCTCTGCACGCTATTGCGTGGAGTTCTCACTCTGTTGCTTACAAGTTGTCCTCGTCGTTCTGGTGGATTCCTTCCGCGGAACGGCGTACCATATTTTCGCCCTCGTGTTCCTTCGGCACTCCGCTCCCCAAGTTTACTGGGCATGGCTTATGGGCGAGCACGCTACGCGTCTCTTTTTCCGTTGGAGCCAATAAATTTTGGCGCCGTGTCAGCTGTTTCCATATACGTATCGCAGTGCATAGGTCCATTTGCTAGAGCTACAACTCCATTCCTTTTTTTGCAGACTCCGGTCTCGGTTGTCCCGTTTCTGAATTTTCCTGATCTTTGATCACTTGGTCGCTGTCAGTACGATCGGAAACGGTCATGACTTTGGAAGGGGCATTACCTGGGATCTCATGTGGAATGGAGAGATACACCAGCCTCCTCTGGATGTCTTCAACTTTGTCCTCCAACCTCGTCGAGTCGCCTCCCGCATCATATTGAACGGCTCCTGGCGAGTATTCAATTACCCCTGCGAGGTGTGCTAATTTCTTATCGATGGCCTCAATGTCCTGCGCGATCGAAGAGCGGATGTAGAGCAACCGCGCTTCTTCCCATTTCGTCTTCCCCTCCATAATGTCCCCTCTTTCCAGTGCAATTTTACCAATTCGCAACATGCAGTCAGCTCGAGTGCGGTGGATGTCCATCTCTGTCAATCCATCCAGCGCAGCGTAGAAATGCTAAGGGCCGCGTCCCTGTCCCCCCATTCCAGGAAATATCCCCTAGGCAACAGAGAGACTTGTATGTGGATACTTTGTCCTCTGTCTTCCGCGCTAAGGAAATGTATGTCCCTGCCCAATGGAAGGTGCTATCAACTGTCCCCATAGCGTAGCGGAGGTCCCCAAGTCTTTCCAGGCTGTGCATCATGACATGGTTATCATCAGCATCTCGAGCCGATTGGAAACAGCGGATGTAGGACACCCATGCTGTCTCTGTTTCTCCGCGGGCAAGCTGCATATGACACATTAGTATTTCTGCGAAGAGCGATCCGTGTTTCCATCCTCGTTGGGCAGATGTTTCCTTCGCCGCGGCCAGTTTCTGATCAATGTCTGGGTCTTCGCAGCCCATCAAGATGTCGATCTGGAGCACTGCGAGCATGGCATGTACATGGTATCCCGGTGACTGGGTGGTCTGCATAATTGCAGCATATCCCGCGCGTGATTTGACATACTCGGTTTTCTCGAAGGCGATCCCGGCTTCAAGATCCAATATCTCGATTTCGCGCACAGAGTCTTTCAAACCGCACGCCGTGGCCAATTGGTGAGCGGTATTGCACAGGTCAAGAGCTTCCGAGAGATTCCCAAGGTTTCCAACCGCAGCTGCTTCTTGCACTAGGCATCGCAATTCTTCCAATGTGCGCCCACCGCTCTGGGCCACTTGCTGGCCCATGCGCGCATAGTGGATGCTGTCACGGTGTCTCCCACTTTGGCCCTCAATTAACGCTCTAATATCCATCGACCTGGCCATTGCCCTTGGGAAATCGGCATCAGCATTATTTGAGGACATCAACGAGATTCCAAGGTCGTTGAACTGTATCGCCTTCTGCTTGTTGCCAGCCTTGTAGTAATAATTACAGGCCGCGTTGTAGAAATTCGCTGTTTATCGAGGATTCAGTGGCGAACATCAAGTGAAGAGCAATAGCAAGACCTTGGGTAGAAACAGCGATATATCTGGATTCAAAAAGAAGCTGCATCCGAGGAACCAAGATGGTCGCCTCCGACGCTGGTATTGATGGACCTGAACCTCCCAAGCGCGCGGTTAGATATCGGCACTGTGAGTGGGCATCTCCCAATTTTTCGATATAGCCTGGAATAAGGGGCATGAGAGAACTTCCGCTTCTTAGCATGCTTATTGAGAAAAGATTCAGCCACAAAATGCTCTGTATTGTGTCCGGGCTGAGTATACCCTCTTCGGTAATGCCATGAAGGATGAGAGAGTCGAGGTTCCCGAGGTTCGAACTGAGTTGGGGGAAGACCTCATTGGAAGACAGCTCCTGGTAGGAGTCCCAGAGCGTTAGCCAGGCCAGCCAATACTTCCTGAGTGGTTCCGTAATGGATTGGGGAGGCGGGCGGACGGTCCGCATATATTCTCGAATTGGACTCAAGGCTTTGAGTCTTCCATCACGATCGATGTAAGCCAGGGATGTGCGGAGTAGCGAGGATTTGCAAGCGAGAATGGATGGGATCGGAATATCGCTTGACATCAGATCCCGATCCGAAATTCCTTCTGGAAGGAGCGAGAGAAGAGTGAGAAGATCTGTGGCAGATGGTGTCATACGTGGACTGGTGAGTGACATTCTTATCGATGTATCGAGGTTTGACCGTTTGTCAATCCCATATGCAGAGAGGAGGCCTGTATTCTCTGTCCTCCAACGCGATAGGGTGCTCGAGTATCCCTCGAAAGAAGCTGTATGAGCCATCAGACTAACGGCCAGCGGTAGATTTTCTGTCAAGGCCAGAAGTTCAACAAAAGCTGGCTCTTCTCCGTCCGCAGGATCATCAGCAATGTCGATGAAGGTCTGGCGGGATGCCAACAGAGGGAGCGGGTCAAGAGGAGGCAGAAACGGGCGAGTCCATTTGACCTTCGCGGGCCTCTCTGCTCCACGCATGGTTATCTGCATCTCGTGCTAAGAAATCTCCGAGTCAGGACATGCACCGACTCACGAGTAAAGCCAACTGCGGTATTTCAGTCAACAAAGAGAGAAACTCTTCGACTTGGCTTGTGCTTTCCATCACCTCCCAGGGGCTTTCGAGATTGTCCAGGACTAGCAGAGTGGGACCGAGCTCTGAAAAATATTTGACAAGGGCATGGGAAGGCTGGCGTGATGGTTCTAGCCCTAGATGAGCGGCAACAGTGCTGATCAGCTGCATTCCGGTATGCGCTGATTCACACGAGACAAAGTACCGGTGCTGATACATGGACACAATATCATGGTGGTGTAGGGCGGAGGTTGCAAGAGTCGTTTTCCCCATTCCCCCTGCGCCCAAAATCGCAACTCGAGCCGACTCGAGAAGCAGAGCAGAGACGACGTGGTTCAACTCCGATTCTCTCCCATGAAAATGTTTTGGATACGGAGGGAGCAATGACAGTAGACTGGAGCTGTCCTGATGTTACCGCGGCATGAATATGTAATGAAGACGCCGTGACGGTACCTAGCACTGTGAGAAGGAAAGCTTCCACGAAACTGAGGACCGAACTCAGCACTAATACAAGCGTACGAGAGATAAGCAGCACTCACAGAAGACACAGAACCTGTATGGTTAGATGAGGCATTGTCACTCTGTGAATCGAGGAGGGCCAACAACTCTTCATGGCGTGCTCTTGTATCTATCTCCATCTCAATAACTGCTGCAGCAATGCCACCTGCACTCTGCAGCTAGAAGAGGCATGTTTAGCAGCAGACACTCCTTTTTAAAGCGTGCCACCCACGCTTATAACGTCCAGAGCGCTTCGCAATTCTGTTTCGGATTTTGCTAGCTGCGCGGTAATTTCGCTATGCTTGAAGAATCGTTTGATTTTGCCCAGCTGTTGTTGGGAGCGCAGAGAAATCTGGATCTTCTGCAGAGTTCTGTGGAAATGCTGTCGGACAATACTACAGCGTCGATTTGAGAGTCATACCCTGCAAACTGGCCGATAATTTCGACAATCCGGACGGACAGAATGCCCTCAGAGGAAAAGCATATGCTGATGATCGCACAATGCAGGTTGTGTATCTGGCTAACAATTCGTAGACACAACTCTTTATTGGCTTTGGTTGACTGAATGCAAGCATTAACCGGCAGAACTTTGAAAAGACCTGGAGATTCACCTGAACAGCATTGAATATGGACAAGCTTCCCTCGGCTACTATCAGTAGGAATGGGATATGGGTGGAATTTGCGAGGTCCTTCAAAGCACTTGCAGCAACCCTCGCATAGTCGAAGAGAGGACTTAGATTATTCTGTTTAGGGTCGGCACTGGGGAGGGCTAAGCCCTGCGTGAGTTCGTTGTGTGCTTTAGAGCAACTGGGACATACTGTGAACTACTTCGATGCCTTCTGATCTTGCGAGACGACTTTCTACTCCGGAGTCTAAGGATGCCATGAGGCCAGACATGAGGGGACGGATGGAATCTGCGGAGGAAGGGAAGATTAAATATGTCTCGCCTTCTCAGTTCACAGGACGCCACTCCCGCTCCCTCTCAGCTGAGATGCTTCGAAACAAATCAATCAAGTGGAGATTGCGAGGTGATGAGATTTCAACGGGTCATGCGTCAATATAAATCCCGTAAACCTGTCCAAGGATAGATAAATGCGGCATCGATATCCGGATATTCATAGTTAGAAACAAGATTCAGAAAACAGTTACAGACTGAAATATAATTACGAAGCCCATGATCGACATGAGAATGCAACCCGTGTCATCATTAGATAAAAAGAGCGGAGTTTCTGTAGGTCACTTCAGCATGAGGAGATCTATAGTAGAAGCATGGGTGCTGATAATTATACTGCCCCTGTAGTCGTAGACACTTGCTCCCAGGTACACACACTAACTTTGCATCAATCATCATAATGTTCAAATGATATGCGCGCTCACCATTGTATTGCTCCGCCACAGTCAACTCGGGCGCTAATCTTTTTCCCACATATTTTTAGTTCCGGTAGATTCAGTATACTGACTATCGCGAAGCAATCAAACGTAAGCTGATTCCTTATGAGCATAAAGGAAAAATGCATGCGCTTAATCTGGTGTCTTTTGCCAGAGATTAGAACTGATGGCAGTCCACGGGGATAAGAAATGTACATACAGAAAAACGCGAAGTGTTTCAGGTGCGTTAAGAGCCTGTGCATGTCGGAAGACCAGCAGCGATGGAAATACGGATGAAGACCACGGACATTTGGGGACGTTAGAACGGCCCGAGGAGAGTCTTCCGTGAGAGTTTTTTTAGACCTAAGAAATGAGAGATGGTATGCAGTTGTCCTGCGCCAGACTCAGGACATCAAAGATGTGGCCTCAGAGGTCATGCAATTGCAGCTGCCAGCAAGGAAAGCTCCTGAGGAAAGTGCTATGTCCAAATAGCGAATCCGTAAAGGTTAAGGCACGTTTCAGCAGACACAGATTGATCAGAGGTTCAAATGCAAAACCTGCGACATATAACTTCAGATGCGGTCCTGCTGACTCGGAGTGCAGTCGTTCCGGGTGGGGCGAGGTGCATGCATTGCTTACCATGTTTTGTACTGTACATTGTCCGTCAGGCGACCAACGATACTTTTATGCATGGATCTTAAATGAGCCCGTTGCAACGCCGAGGGCAGCGTTAGTCGCCGACTCGCATGGTACTTAGCGCTAGCCGTAAACACGGCAGACACTGGGGCAGCAGCGTACTAAATTTTCCAGACATCCAAACGGAGCCAGACGGTGGCGATCGGGCAGCTCGGACGAGAGGAGCGATATTAGATTATAATGGGTAATAGCATGCGAATGTTAGTTGTGGATGTGTGGTTACACGTCTCACTATGACGTCCAAGAGATAGATGTGAATCAGAAAACTCCCGATCCGTTGGAAAATTTCTCCGTAATAGGCAACTCACTATGACGTCTCAAAACATTTTTTCTTATGAGCTACCGAGAAAAAATGAGCCACGCCCAGAAATAAAGCTCCGAGAACTTACCAGGCCAGTCGAATTTTCGATGCTCAATTACACTTCTATTAGCGAATAACACTTGATCATTCGCACTGAGCGGCACACCTTTGGAGCAATACGTGGTCGTCCGGCAGCACGAACACTCGAGACGGCCCTTCTAGTTCACCGGGTTTTTTCCCCTACAATGTACATCGGTCGCGCCGCACGTCACCCACGGCGTGACTTCGTGCCGTTGTTGCATTATCTCTGCGGCCGTCTTGTCGCCACCGATAATATAGAGCATGCTAAATGACGTCAGTGCAACTTGAGAGCGGGGACAGGAGGCCACCGACTGCGATGTATGTTCCAGGATCTGCTGCGAACACAACAAAGGTTCAGGATGCATAAGCCGAGGTTATGAGATGAAAGTACCCTATGCCAGTGGATTTCCTCGGCGCTGATTTTTGCTCTCGCGCAGGCGGAGGGACTGAGATGGATTATGGCCAAAGATTTTTCGACGGTGCGGAAGATCCATTCTTCCAGCTGGTCCTCCGATTCCGGAGAAAGAGCTTGCACTGTCCAGCGATAGTAATGCGAATCTGGAGATGCTACGATCAGAGAAACAGAACAAGGATGGCAGGACTTGCAGATAATGAGATTAAACAAAATGGTGGTTCCCAAAAGCAGGCCGCCCGTTCCCTGGGTTCGTTCATCACTTATCGACGTGAAAAAGATATTGGAAGCATCAAGTTACGCGGAAGTTTTTGCCCAGTATCATTTGCTGCGCGTGGAACTCGTATATGTGTAAGCCCGAGCCGTTCCGCATCAACTAGGAGAAGTAACCGTTGCGGATGACTGCAAACAAAATCATGGTGTATGGGCCGTCGAGCGCGGTAGCAGTCCTCATGCAGCGAGCAATGAGGGTAGAAACTGCGCCGAGAAGATTGCCTGCATGACAGGTATAGGTCATGCGCGATTCGAAAGGGCGCGATGAAGAATAATCCGTACGAGTACAATGGCCCATGTATCCTCATCCAAATCCGCCATGCTAAATAGCCGATCAAAGGATGAGTAAAATCACGATAAGGAAGAATCGCACTCGCTTTCTTCCGGATAGCTGAATATTTTCGCTTGTGAATAGTGTTAAAATTGTCGGTCGTAAGACCGAGATCCTCAGCGAGTTGGGTGGCTATTTCGCGGCAATGGGTGGAGCGCATCGCCATGGTATCGATAAATTTAGGGCGTTGCTGAGGCACTCCTTTTTATGAGCGTGCCAAATCCGACACAATAACCAAATTGACAAGGTCACCGTAAAGCCACAACTTGCAGGCGGAGTCGGGCCCGAACGACTGGGAAAGATACTTATGATAGTGTAGAGTTCTGGGGGCAAGGGGTACCCGCCGGAGAATGCCGAGGCACAGCCTCACAGGGGGGTCGCCGGACCCCTTATTTCACTTTTCGGACAAATGTACAGGATGGACCGAAAACGTGTTTAAGCACATTAAGAAAAAAATGGGTGAAATATAATATGAAAACTCCAGTGAGAACGAGAGCTAGAAAGCTCAGACAAGTTGGAAACCGTTGGTGATGGCTAACAGGGCCAAGTAGAGCCACTTTTTGCAGCCACTTTTTGAGTGATACAGGGTTGACTCAGATGATGATGAAGAGCCGGGCGTGCTTATTCAAGTTTGTGGGGATCCGGATTGCTCGATGGAAGGTGATCTGCCGATGATACAATGTATGGGTCCGGGATGCAGCTCTCAAGTGAGTATTTTGATTGATATCTCGGAATTTGGAGGCTGACTAGACTATTCTTCAGTATCACCGCTGTTGCACTGGGATACAAGAGTCCGAGACCGAGGATGCAGTCGAAGAGTGGTTCTGCAATGAGGATTACCGGGTAAACACTGGTAGGGGCAGAAAAAAAGCGCAGAGGCACTGAGGAGATGTCGACGTATACGTAGGATGTTGTTTATTGCACTGTGGCAAATGTGTTGGAGCGCGCGAGGAAGATAAAACAGGTGGCGGTGCCGATCAAAGCGGAATTACCCGATTAGGCGCTTACGTAACAGGGAGGGAGGGTCTGAGCCAACCTTAATTCAGTTTTCCGACCTCGTGTAGCAAATTTCAAGGGTGGGTACCCCTTGATTTGGAGAGACAGATGAAATTTGGGCTGGCTGTTGCAGGTGCATCAGGAAGAGTCCACAGCTCCTGAAGTCGTAGGAAAGGGGTACATCTTGGTGATCACTTGGGTTCAGTAACACATCGATCCGCTGTTGACTGATACCAATGACATGTAAGTGTTCACTGACAATGCCTGGAGTAACGTGAAAGCCCCCAATATTGAGACCCATCGAGCACGTGAGGAGTGATCGTAACACTGTAGTTACGTGTCGAACATTGCTGCAGGGACGAAACTCATCTGGGCTGGCTCGGAGATCAAGAGATCAAAGAGCATGAAAATTTCATTTGTGGTGGTAAGTCCTGCAAAATCAACATCACCAAAGAGTACCATACTCGGCTATGATCATCTCCACTTTAGAAAAAAATTCTGAGCATGGAAAACATCTCAATTACACCCTACACCGAGATTTTGAAAGTTGACCCATTTTTTTTTTTCAGGCTAAGTAGGCACCCCTCGCCCCCCTCCATATAAGGAAAATTCTCACATCCGAAGCCCCGTGGTGATGCTGTGGCGGAACATTGGTCCACGTTGACATCGAGTTCCAGGTTTCGAAATGAATCATCCATGGTCTAGGGAATTGCGCCACCGATCATCGCTGTCCACGTTGGAGTCGGAAAAAGTGTTGAGAGTGTGGACAGTTTTGTTGAGGCACAACCACGGCCTCCGTAGTCACTTGGAATATCTGCAGTTACTTTTTCGACGTTTAGAGGCTGGACGTTGGAGGGTAACACAAGCTCAGTTCCAGAGGGTTGGATCGAGGGAGTTTGGAGCCTTTCTCTGCCAGTGAGATCGTTTCCTTGTAATGGGCGGTGGGAGGACCTTTCTTGATGTGAATGAAGTGGAGGGGGTCGGAGTGACACTTGATCCATTGAATGATGACTTTCAATACATCACCATTAGGACATTTCCAGCTGCATGCATCATTCTTGTATGCATAGTACTTGACTGTCCTAATGGCATACTCAGATCGTGTTGCGATGTGCAAGGTTTTCGTCTTTGGCGAGATCTGAACTGTGAGTAAAAGGGTGATGAGATCGGCACATGCATTGGTTTGGTTTCCCCAAAATCGGACTGTGCGGTTTAGGGCTGAGTCCTGACCGAGTATGCAGTGGCACCGGCTTGTGCGGTGTGCTTTCCAGCATTTTTGCAGACCCCAACAATTGTGACTACAATGGGATTCGTATTACAGCCGTTTTCTTATATTCATGAAAACCGATTTTTTTCCTGTGCGAGCACATGATGGATGCTGATGTATGCCGGCCACTCTAGGAGCCTTCAACCTGGAGAAATAACTCTGGGGGGGCCTGTTCTGTATCACTTCCATGCCTTTCAGTAATCATCGGCCCCTGGATGCCGAGTTCAAGTGTCTTTGTCTTATTGCTTTTCGGGACGTCCGGCAAGCTCGGCATCCATCACGTGCTCGCGCAGGAAAAAAATCGGTTTTCAGGAATATAAGCAAACGGCTGTATGTAAACGGGACATGACTGAATAGCAGCACTTTTTTGGATTTATCTTTTCCAGCTTCCATCGTTCGGATTAGCAGTCAGTCCAGTTCCATTTCATCAGGGAGTACAATGTTCTCGCACTTTCGTTTCTTGGACGGGAAGGCAGAAGGCCCGAGAGTTGCAGTGTCAACTTAGAGTTGGAGAATCAAGGCAGTGAGGTCAAATCCAGTGACACAGGGCTCAACCGCAAAGGCATGGATTTTCGAGAAGATGCTCCGTGAGCAGATGGCATAATCAATGACGGTGGATCGAGAGCGTTGGAAGGAACTGTATTCTCCCCTGGCCCAACCAAAGCATTCCCTGCCGCTTATATAAAACAAGATCGAAGTCGTTACACAGACGGAACAGAAATCTTCCACGGGTTGATGGTGGTTTCTTGTCCTTAGATTTCCTGAACAGATCATTGGCGGATGGTGACTGTGAGCCAGTTCAGAGTTCTAGCATTCAGATCACTAAAGATTAGTATCTTGAATACGCCCGCACGTGCCACAGCAAGCGACGAAGCCAGAGCAAGACAAGGATCATGTTCAAGATCACCAACCCAATTGATAGTCTCGGGAAGGAGGTAGACATTGTAGATTACTATGTTCGCCATTTGGATTGCCATAAAGTCGGGACCAGATAGATCTTCACGAAGGTTGAATGGAACACGCGCGGAGTTCACAACCCAGGCGACACCACCCTAAGACTTGGTAAAGTTAGATTTTGGGTGACACATTCACGAGAGTATGGTGTACCTGTCCGGCAGTCTGACCGTGTCATGTTGTTGTGGATGAAGACATGTTTCTTGAAAGAAATTGAAGTCAAACTGTACAATCTCAGTTCGGGTCTTAGGGCAGCTCATATGCAGAAGGAAAGACCCATCTAGATTCCAGCTTTTGATATTTATTAGCGCCATGGTTTCGTGCGTTTCGGAAGGACACAAGATTGCATGTAATGGCATAGCCTCTGATATGCTAGGCAACGGTAGTGAAGAAGTGCATTGCATTGCATCAGGTGAAGTGGTATGTGATGAGTGAGAAGAGATGGAGGGATGGTTATGTATAGGGGAGGGGATAACATTTGGGGACGTGAGCACATTCTTGTATGGGCTAATGCGAACTGCATTAAAGGCTTCGATAAACCAGGGAGCGATCTCGGTGCGTTCGAAGCAAGGGAGGTTTTACATGGCGGTTCTGAGGCGGTTACAGTTTTGATGCGGTTCTCGGTCCCCAGAACTGTCCAGAACCACTTGTCAAAAATGGGTCGGTCAAACCTGAACCCGGTTCTCACATGGTTATGACGAAAATCATTTCCCAGAACCGTCTGCAGAACCGCCCCCCAGAACCGCCCAAAAACCTCTACTCTGACTGCCCCTAATGGTGCCAGAATCGGGTGCGGGTTAACAACGCCAGCTGTAGGCACGGGTGTGATGGCCGGTGTAGCAGGGGTCATCACCGCAAGGGGAGCAGTGGTGGGTGTGAAATTGGCAAGACACACTGTATGTCTTCTGTGGAAGTTGAACCCTTGTCCCTCCAGTATATTCGGTAGACATTGACCAACGATGACTTGTTCCATGGTCAACGCAAGTTAACCAAGGACAATACATAATCAGTGCGGGAAAACAATTTGACCGGTATGATTGGAGGCCTAGGACATTCACACCGGAAATAGAAAATTTCAAGTGTGGATGAAAGTAATTATGATTCTCCATATTTATATGTTACCCTGAAACAAGAATTGAACTGATAATTTTATGCTATGCACTGGTTGAGCATTTCAAGTTTTTCAGTGAAAATATTGGTGAAAAACTTCCTTCATTTGTCACACTTTTTTCATTGAAAAAGTCTGTGAAAAATTCAAACCTTTTCAGTACTTTTTAATGTCAAGGTGAAAAATTCAAAGTAAAATCAAAAAGTAAGGTAGGCGACAGTCACTCCCCCGCAAGCGGTCACGTGATTATGTCACGTCACACGTAACACAGCAAAAATCGTCGAGTCGCAAAACCACTTTATTTTCTGGCGGAACTGGGGTCCCTTGGGAGAGAAAGAGGTAACTACTCACTAGACACAATTACTTCTTCTTCTTGAAGAATTTATCAAACAATTCCATGATGTTCTTGGGCAATACACGGTGACTGCGATACCTTTCGCTTGCCCACATGGCCTGCACACCGTCTAATCCCTTGCGGTATGTGTCCATGAAGCGATCTGATCGCTGCACAAACCTTCAATTGCTCCAAATCAGCTCTGGATTTTTTAAATTGAGTCAAAGAACTTACTTCCGCATAGATTTAAGTGGAACAGAGTCAAGTGCAGCATTCATGTTGTGCTCCAAGTCCTCCTCTTTTGATGATGAGGGAAACATTCGATGTCCTGTGCAGCGACGTACTTCCCAATTCCCTGGAGATGGATGCAGTTCTTGGGCCAGATCTTCATCCTCCAGCACGGTCCCATTCATTTTTCCATATTCCGCAGTCAGCAGATTTTCTTCATCCCGGATAAAATTTACCGACCATTCATGGATATGCCGTGAGAGCCAGGACCCCTTCCCTGCCGATTTGGCGATGATATTAGCGGATTTTGCCCATGCAGTGTAGCTGTCCGCCTCGTAAAGTCGCAGGAAACCGATCATCAATTTAAAAGTTTTAAAATTTTCACATCCTTTTCCAGTGAAAAAATATTGCAAAATGCAAAACATTTTTCACCAATATTTTCACCGAAAAAACTTGAAATGATCAACCAGTGAAATGAAACTGATTGTTCAGGATTTAATTGTCACGGAAACCAATTGTTTCGGACCGGCCCAAATTGACATCAAAATTTACTGTTTCTGCAGCGGTGAAATGGCAGATGAAACTAAAATTTAAACTACTATTTGTGACCAGGTACTTGGCCACCTAAGTGGTTTTCCATATCTCTAGACACCAGCAAGTGACCTACGGGGAATTTTACTGTCGGAGGATGTTGGCATGGATGTTGTGAATGAAATGTGAGCCCCAATCAAGATTGTGTGATGTTGTGATGGCTCGGTGAATATTTCCCGGCGGCAAGTCCGAAAATGGCCAGAACGGGCTAGTTGGCCAGGCGTGGGAAAATCAATCAAACACCCATTCTCGTCACTCGCTGGCCTTCTTCCCGCTTCTTCACGCAAGAGTTACCGCAAGATATCTATTCAAGGGATACAAAAGCAACCAAGGATGCCTCTAACTACTCATTTGTGGCTTTCAGCGACGTATTCATGAGGAATTTACGCTTGGGGAGGCAGATGGGATCGTCCACATCGTGGTGCGCCAGGTAATCATCCATTGCTGCACAGTCGTTGACGGCCGACAGTGGTTCCCAGGTCACATCGCCGTCTGTCCACACCACCTGGAACTCCAGATTTGCCGCCTCTATTTCGGCGGCCTTCGCTGCCTTTGCGGCTGCTTTTTCGGCCTCCCTCGCGGCCTTTGCAGCTTCTCTCTCCACCGCCTTTTCAGCTTTCTTGGCGGCCTTGTCTGTGTTCGCTTCTTGGGTATGCCTGGCTCGAATGCCAGGGAAGACTGCCTGCCTGAGACCCTTGTGCAGCTCGCCTATCTGTTTCCTTTCAACCTCCTCCAGCAACATCTCCATGCTGGTCATCAACCGAGCCTGTGCTGTGGTGTACGTGCGCTTCCGTTATTCTTCTTCGCATGCAGCTGCTGACAAAGGTGTGTGTTCTCCTTGTTCATCAGAATGGTCTGCGCATAGCTCTTCTCTAGCTCGACGCCTGCAGCCTTCACAATCCTACGAAGATCCTCGTTCTCGGCTATCATCGCTTGGCAGGATGCCGTTCCATGAAGCGGAGACGGAAGCGCAATGGTGTAGCATGCTCGCAGCAGTTCCTGGGCAGTCTCATTGGGACGGGGGGGTGTAGATGGACAAGTGTCGGTGACAGTGGCTGATGAGCGACTGGTACCAGATGATGATTGAGATATAGAATGATCCGATGTAGCGCTCGCGGAGTGAATGGCAGCGGTTGTGTTTGATGCAGAGGATGGCGCAGCTGACACACCAGAATTTGCAACAGATGTAGACAACGATGAGGCTGTGGCGACGGGGACCAGCAAAGATGGAAGCCAAGGGGGGAGCAGCTGAGTGGCCTGAGTGGTATAGTTTTCAGATGGCTTGAAAAGCTCTTCCGGGGATAGCATTCTCGTCGAGCGGGCATATCCCACAATGCCTGAATGCAGCGATAATAGTCGAGTGTTTGAATGCCTGATTGCACGCAGCTGAATAATGGAAAAGGAGGTTGTATTTGTCTATGGTTATGCCTTGATGATGTAGCCACAATTTACAAAGCAAAAACTATTGTGAGTTCAGACATGCATTCATCGAAATCTTACTGATCGGCTTACCTGCGAAACCAGCGCCTTCCATCTCTTTGCAAGAGGGCCGAACACTCCGATGTCACACGGTTGCAAAGTATGAGTAGTATGAGACGGTAGGCAAAGAATGATAATACAATGCTTCTGGGCAAAGTCAATGAAGGGCCAGCTTCCGTGAGAATTATGACCGTCCAACACGAGAAGGCGATAGTCGGTGGGGTCGTCCAAAAGTGCCACGGTCTCAGGCACAAAATCCTTCTCAAGCCAAAGTCGACCCAACTGTTGATCTGTCCATCCATTGAACCTGAATTGGCCTCAGTGGCTCCAGCTTCTGCAGAGAACCTTGAGGTGGTTGCGACCGGAACTCAAAACCTCACCTGAGGTCACAAAAACACGCATAGGTAGGTACTTTAGAGGCCAATGAAGGTGACTAATTTTGTTTCTAGTCCAATGTAGATTGTGCTCACTTTACATTTGCATGGAAGGAATGGGTTTGCAACACTTGTGACGGTGTTGCGGTTGGACGGTAGAGTAGTGTAGTGGAACCCAAAAAGGCATTTTGATGGCGCGTGAAATTACCATAACGGGATGACAGGGGGAAAGGGGGTCTCCGGAAAAAAAATGGAAGGTATGTTGAGATTTTCGCACATCCGAACCCCCTTGGGCATCGCCAACAACAATGGTCCAGGGTTTCGGGCAAGTTCGGGTTAGTGTTGCCGTCTGTGTGAGTTCAACCTGATTTACAACTTGACTCGGCCATCGAGTTGATGAGCTCGACAGGTCGAGTCGAGTCGAGTTGCACACCGATTTGGGACGAGTTGTTGCCATCATTTTCCCATCCGCCAATTCCATGGCACGTGCTGGGCTCCCTTGCCACAAAATACCAGTATTGAGTATTTGTGAAGTGGGACCATCCTAGCGCATCGAAAAAATTCAGGCAGCAGGGAAACTTGATCCAATTGCATATGAAATATAGTTTCCCGCTCGGTGGTCCTTTATATGTGCTGAACAAACTAAAAGACTGTCGTGAAGCCAATATGAAGGGTCCACGTACTATAGATCCTCGAAATATTAATCCATTCGTTGTCAAACACTCTGGGAGCCTCTCAGATGTTATTACATGATATTAGAGTGTTCTATGGACCCCCAAGGCTCTCCTTCGAGGTCTTTTGGAAGGCGTGCTTCCCAATTGGGCATCGTGGGACTGATGGGAGCGCCAACTCGACTCAACTCGATCAAAACTCGCCTCGACTCGCTTGATCGAGTTGAGACGAGTTGGCCACACTGTCTAAGCTCAACTCAATCTGCGGCAACACTAGTTCGGGTGAGTGAAGATAGAAAGCGGTGGCGATGGGTGTGGTGATGCTTGGGCATGATGTCAGCGTCATACCCTGCAAATGTCCTCAAGCTCAAAACAGACGGAGGGAGAGTCTCGCGTCGCGATACTTGTCTTGTCATTACAAATACTGATTCGGCGGAATGTTCACCCAAGTTCAACTTCCAGGCAACTTCCAGGTGTTCATCCTGGTCCTGGTCCATAGTGATGGGAAAGTTCGGTTCGGTTCAGGTTCGGGGTGTTTTTTTCCGAACGCCGAACCTGAACTTCGGTTCAGGTTCAGGGGAATCATCCAGCGGATCCTACGGTCGAAAATTCGGCCTAACCACTCGATCCTGGTTCAGATTCCTCTTCAATTCCTAATCCTGTCACCTCCGGGTCGAATTACGGGGAATAAATGTGTTCAACGGGCTCAATTCTTGGTGCCATGTTGGATGTTTCAATCAGAGTCCCCTCTTGTTCGAATGTGCAGGCTCTTGTCCTGTCCTGTCTTCCTGATTGTAGAATATTTGGTCTTGTTCACTTGGCCCTGCGCGCTCATCAGTTATCGACCCTATCAAATCTGACTCGGAAACTTGTAATTGAGTGTGCTCTGGTATGGCAAATTGTACAGTGTTGTACAATTGATCTACAGGGGGTTCCTTAGGCATGGACATGGTGATAGTCTGCACTTGTCGGCACGGGGAATTTCAAGCGTAAAGAGGGAAGGGAGTGCAAAATGAAATCGAGGGTCATACATAGTTTCCTACTCCGGAGCGAACAACCGGGCTGGAAAGGACCAGTCGGCCGCATGGTAACGGCGTAGTGGTCGATGGCGGCTGAGGTCGTACGCGGCTTGCGTAGGCGGCAACTGATTATCGGTAGTTCAAAGGCAAGGAGAAATGGGAAGGGAAAGAATGAAGTGACGGAGCACGGGGGTTCATAAACCTGCAAACCGAGTTAACTGCTCTATGAATGCATCATGTCACAGACGAATCCACGGTGAGTATTCGGGTCTTTCGAGGAAACACAGAAAAAGTATATACACGGACGATACACCGCCTCGTCGTGTTCGAAGATACACGGAGCACGGGCGGCACGACGCGCGGCCACAAGCTGGCTGATTGGCGTCCGAGAGACGGAAATTACGATGAGGGAGGCGCGAGGGCGCCTTCGCCGAGCTTGCCCAAGTAATTTGCGCGTGCGGCAGCAATCATTTCCCTCATGCCGTCGCTGGACAGCTTGTTGCTTCTGACCTTCTCAATCCAGAAGCCGTCATACAGAGTGTCGAGACCACCAGACGGGGTATAAATGTGAACGCTCGCGTTCACGATGAGGGGGTCGTGGTCCCATCCGGCGGCCTCGCCGACGAAGACCGAGATCCGGGAGCGCGGGTCCGCTGTGTCGCCGTTGGTGGACTCGTGGAGGTCCAGTTTCCTGCGAATTCACGGTCATGCAGGAAGCAGGTAAAAAGAAAGAAAATACCGTACCTGACGAAAAGCCCTTTCGCGGGATGGGCCATCGGCGCCCTCTTACTTGGGAGGGTTTCTTTCGGCTCGTCTTCCACAGTGAGGGACTTGAGATCGTTAGTTCAAATGAAGCACCAGAGTTAAGATTTGCTCACCCTTTCGTCCGCGTTCCAAGCTTTGAAAAAAATTTCCAGCAGGATCAACGATAACCGTAATCGGTCGCCCGTAAAATCGTTGGGGTTGAACGTGCCGATGAGGACAGGAGCCCCGTTCGAGAGCGTAAAAGACGCCATGAGAAAAGAGGGTGGGGCGAGGGCTCGAGGGGCGAAAAGAGAAAGAGATGCGAGAGGAAAATCCGACCTTCTATGGGGATTGCCGCGAGGGAAAGAAGATGATTCAAAGGCGTGAGCTCATGGGTCTTTTACGTCCGAGAATTGCTTGTGGTCCAATCGGCATTCAGTAGTGGCTCTCGTGCCTCGTTGGATGGAGTTTAAGCGCGCAGGCGGCTGCGGCAAAGTTCCTACGCAAAGGCGGCCCATCGCTATGGTCGCGCGGCAGCGCGCATGTGGAACGCTGCACCCTGCGAGTTCCTCAAAACTAGCCAGGACTTGAAAAGCCTTCGCGCAAAATAATTTGGTTTTAGTACAGTGCGCCTGGAATGACTACCCCACGACGATAGCGCGTCCCAGTGGCGAGGGATGCTCAACTGGAAGGGGGGCATGGTCACTGGGCCTCGTCGTCAGGTCCCTGCCGACCACGTATGGATCCTGCAATAGTTCCGATGCGGGCGGACGCTCCATCGGATCTAAAACAAGCATGCGCCGCAATAACGTGACTAACCCGCGCGCATCCTCCGCCGTCTGCCCCCCGCGCTGTAGGTGCTCCGCCCTCGTGGCCCAGAGGGCGTCCGCCGCTTCGGGAGTATAGGCTGTGCGCGGCACCAGCGTGAGCAGTAGGCGGCACGAATACGAAACGCGCACACCTCTTGGCCGGACCTTGTCCGGTACTGACGCGAAGTACGCAGTCCAGTCTGCTGGCGCGCCCCCGCAGAGCGCCGCCGTGTCGTCCAGGATGTGGGTCCCGATGTGCCCGAAGAGAAGCCCCCCGCCTGCGAACTGGTATATCTGGACCAGAATGTCAGCAACCGCGAAAGCGGGTATCCCGTGGAAAACGTACGGTGCATCCCAAGGCCCAGATGTCCGCACGACGGTCCCACGGCGCGTCCCTGTTACCGTGGGCTATCATCGGAAAGGCGACCTCCGGCGCCGCATAGGAAAGAGGGGTGTGGCATGGCGGAGACGGTGACTCTTCCGCGAAGTACGCTACATGGCCGCGCCACGGTGAATCCAAGAAGTGAAGGAAAGTAGAGTAAGCGCACCACAGCCCAGATCTAGAATGCGTACATGCGGCTCGCGGGCGGCGAAGCCCGGCACATCGGACACCAGGAGCTCCCCGAGGTCGACGGCATGCGTGAGATATGGAGGAAACGACGCGACATCGTGCGCTGGGTCGTACGCTACAAGTGGGACGATTGTTGGCGGGCCGCACATGTCCCAGATGTCGACTTCGGAAAAGCTGTCGAGGTCCGGGATGGCGACACCGATATTGCTCGGGTAGAGGTCTGGGTGTGGTTGTGAGCTCAAAAAAAGCAGGAAATAACGCGAGACTCGCCTCCGTGGGCAATACCGCGCTCGTGGATGAAAGCAAGGCCTTCAAGGGCTTGACGGACGAGGCTGCGCGTATTTACTTGGATACCGGGGAGCTTCAGTAGATGCTGCAACAGAATAACGGGCTCTGTGACGAGGGCTTGGTGTATGCCATTCGCGCTGGTAACTGTGAACGAGTCCAGAAGCTGCAGGACAGCAGGTGGATCGGATATGGGAGTGCGGAGATGTTTGAGAATGGCTGTCTCGCGACTCGTTGCGGATTCCGACGCTCGAACGATCTTGATGGCCACGGTGCGTCTGTGAGAGTTTAGAAAATGATTCATTGCGATTGTGACCCCATAACGCACCTCGCCACCAAGTCGCGGGCCAGCCAAACAGTCGAGTAGGACCCGTGGCCCAGTTTGGCGGATATCCGATACCGTGGAGAGCCTGGCGCAGAGCATTCTGGGCCGAGAACATCACCGAGTTTGACTGGGAAGAAACCGCCATGTCCATAATTCTTGCCCTCCTCCATATCCTCGACGACCATGAAGACGAAGGGATCAATCATGGCGATGAGGAGACTGGGTGGGTGACCGTGACTCACATCAATCACATCATTCGGCTTCGGCTTCGGCCGAAAGCAATACGACTACAAAGGGATGACAGAAATATTGCTGAAGGTTCGGAAAGTGACAATACAAAGACTGTAGCGGTGACAGTACCAAGGACCGGTGATTATCCCTTGGTAGGTCCGATCCGGAGTCCGGACAACATTTGAAAATTTCCAGCCGGATGTCTGTGCCAAAGTCCGGACAAATGGGTCCCCCGAACCAGACAGGTCTGAGTCGAAGTCCGGACAATGGGCTTCAAGAGTGCCAATGTCTGATCTAACATCCGGACATTTGATGGCAACCCCTCAATTTGGCCGGCGGTGGCTCTCGAGGCCACATTCTCAGCAAGACATGGACAATGGTATATACAGTGGAGGATATACTATACTACAGTGGCATGGATTTTCCTGAAGTGAATAGCATTTTCTCTTGCGACAATTGAGCCCGAAGGCCATTTCAGAATTTGTTCTTTCACACGTCTCACTCATCTCATTCAAACCATCTTGCACTATGCTATGGACACAATCATCATCCACAATGATGAGGACATCTGCACGAACAACCATGTGAAATCGGGCTGAGGCCAAGGAGCTGCTTGATCGGAGAACGGATCAGACACAGCCACGCCAGGCTTTCTTCCTCTTCGATCACAGTCGTCTCGAGCTGGGCTATGCGCTCAATCCTTTCAGTCTTCGGGCGTCCACTGCTTAATCCTCAATGTCTAGCCGCAGCTCCGTTCACTCATTGTGCATCATTCCCCAGTCTTCAGTGTTCAGCCGCTCAAGTGCGCACTTGGTGCGTGTGACGGAAGCATGAATGCATGAGTTCCGGCACACGGAAATGGCGCAAAGTGACTGTTTTAGGTAGTAGATTGACCGAAGAATTGTAACTACAGGTACAGGGGTTTATACTGTATAAAGCGGGTAAGGCCGCCAAGCGGCAGAGCCCGGTAACTTTGTCATGCCTTTGGGTGAGGTGAAACTCAAATAATAAGAAGCGGGTAGGCTTTCTTCGAGCTCTTGGGGATCAGATTGAAGGCCGACGATTGGCGCAGCACACTACCGGTATTCGACCAAAATATTTTCAGGAGATGCTAGACGGCCTCGGTAAATTGGCCTTGCCACCTTGGCAGATTCTTGGCCAAGAACAATGGCCAGCGCATCAGCATGGGTAAATTCGAGACGTTCTCCACCGTTTATGGCGGAATACTTTAACACCTTCATTCATGTCGGCCCGTTCGTGCGAAAATCTCCGAAGTTCATAAATAGCAACTCAACAGTCGGATATGAGTGAAGCGGATGAGGTATAGATCAGTCGAAATTATGTGTTGGATCCGAACTCCGACAGAAAAGAAATCCGGCCTGAGTTGCAGTTGTCACAGCTGGTCGACGCCGGCCAAGTCGTCCAACGTCCAAGGATTTATGTAATTGCTGGTTACCTTGCTCAAAATTGGTACATGGCGGGCATTGCCTCGAGTCGGCCTTAGCGGCTTTATGAGGGAACACGGCCAAGAGTAGTTGAAACAGCATTGTTAGTATTTTCAAAGGATAACTAGACTGAGAAACACAACCTCTGAATCCCAGTGAAACAGGGTTGTGCTGGGGTCTGCTGGGCCCACTGGTTGGAGCTTTCGCTCACCGCAGGACCCACTGCGTGGGGCTATTTTTGTCTGCCGCAGGTATATCCGAATCTTTCAATGAAGATCTTACGTGGGGGAGACCACTTGCCGCTGGGCCCACTGCGTGGGGCGTTTCCCCCACCGTCAAATCAAAAGAAGACAAAGAAGAAAAAAGAACACTTATGGGACTCGAACCGTGCACCTTGTATTGACGTACATGATTTTCACAGCAACAGAAACAGCCGGTGTACCACACACCCGATATATGTTTTCTCCGCTAACTCTGCCTGGTGCCGTTCTCTCAAACTCACCCTCCACAACGAATTTTTTCCTTAATGGGAGGCAGGCACATGATTTCGGGGATGGGTTGATGTGTGCCAAATAGTAGGCTCGTGACCAACCGCTTCGGCTCATGTAAGTATCGGCCTGCGGCAGCCATCAACTATCACCAAAATATGTAATATATACTGCCAATACATCCTACCAGTCTTCCTCACTGTCGTATCTCCTGTCATCAACGTTCATGGAGCTCGACTTGGGCGGGGCTTTTTCAACTGGGCTGCTGGTCCTTTCTCGACACGGCGGAAGATATCTGCATGCCTGGGAATCGCCCCCCTGAGATATGCATAGCAGGTGTCTCGATTGCCGCGCCCATTTGCGCTTGACTTGGCCTTGGGTATGCCTGATGCAGATGTTTCTTGGGAATCCGGCAGTTCCTTGACGGCATTGGCGATATGCCAGTCAAGCTGCAAGTCCAGTCCTGCAGCCGTGAGGTATCCCTCGCATATTACGCGTCGGGAGGTTCAGCAGTAGTGGAGTGGAAAGTAAACGCGACGCGATTGTTTGGCTGTGTATGCAACACCTGGATCAGACTGATCCAAATCACCT
The DNA here is from genome assembly GCA_029204085.1 of Mycena sp. CBHHK59/15. Taxonomy (NCBI): domain Eukaryota; kingdom Fungi; phylum Basidiomycota; class Agaricomycetes; order Agaricales; family Mycenaceae; genus Mycena; species Mycena sp. CBHHK59/15. Next base: position 24,900 of record JARGXW010000949.1, read on the forward strand.
CACCACGTGCTGCCACGGCGCACGGCCCCAATCCGGACCAAACTCGTGTGCAATTAAGGGTTTTATCCGATTATACATGTATTCTTGGTAAAATCTTCCGAGAATTCCCACTAAAAATATAAGATGTATATGCGATTCGGAGCCGTGTCAGCGGGACAGAAAATCTGTTGCTAGAATACATTTAGAATGATGTTTTATGCAGTTTCTCTCAATTAACCGATTGGCTCCTTAAGCCTACACTGAGTCTAGCCATTGTATGTAGCCAAATGGCAGGGCTTCCAAATCCGGACATGCGCGGTGATGGGATCAAAATCCTGCGACGTTGCCGGTGGCCAGTGGCTGCGCATTTCACGGGTTTTAGGAAGCCTCTTTGATCCCTCAGCCCGTCTCGCGATCAACAGGTTCTTGCTTACTAAAACAACTGGTAGCTAGTCTACCAGCCCAGGTTCGGAGCAAGGCTGTCTCCCGTCCGGCAAGCCGTTGACCGCCGAACTGATCTCGCATCAGCAAACAATGAACGGCAGGCTTGATCCGAACCTAGGAGGAAGGATCCAGAAGATTCCATGTTTTCATAAGCATGATTATGAGATTGAGCAACGGCAATCGCGGCAGAGGGAGCGGCTAGGTCAAGCCGAAACAATTTGGCTGGGAGGGAAAAGCGATTACGCGAAAACTGCTGACGAAAATGTGATGCACGGCCAAAACCCAAAAATCAGGCTCTCTAAGACCCAGTAACTTACGTTACCGGGAATCATTTCGACCAAAGGTTCAGGTGACAGGTGACAAGGGCCCCTGAACTGAACGATTTTGGCAGCGGTGACGGTGACTTTAGCAAATGAACAACTAAAAATTTCAAGCTTTAAAAGGGCGTAACAGACATTTTCATACACCATGAATGCACGGCCACGGCACTTGCCCGCTGTGTCTGCAGCAGCTGTCAGGCAGGTCTGAGGGTTGGGTCTAAATGAGGATTGGGGAGCACAATATTTTATGGTTGAGTTTCAAAGGCATATAATTGGAACATTTGGTTCAGCAGAGGGCACCGAGAAAATATTACAACACTGTACTTTGGTGTCAATCCACTCTACAATGGCATGAACATTACTGACAACTGAGATTTACATCACTGTTGTTGTTGCAGTCAATGCAGTCAGCATTTGGGTGGAAGATTTGGTCTGTAGAGGGCTCCGAGGGGGATCTATCACTGTTTTGTTTTTGAATCCAGCAGCCAGAAAATACTGCTTGGGGTCCCTTTCAGAGCATATCAGCACTTAAGAATATTTATCATGGAGTTTTGGAGCTTTCTGGAAGCTGAGCTTGGCCAAAGGCAGGCACCAAAAGAGGCACTGTTGAATCTCATTTCACACATAGTCACTCGCAAATCATAAAATTTGATATGTAGACATGGGTATATAAGACTCTACTCCCATGTGATTCACAAAATGGGTGGTTTATACAAAATGAAGCAAAAAACGGGGGCCACCATGCAAGCCATCATGCAGGTCTATTTGGAAGCTAATGTTGTTCAAGGAGGACCAAAATTTACCAAAGACACAATGGTCATTGCAACCGAGACTTGCTTTCTTGGGAGTGCTGGAATATGGCAGAATGGACCCAAGGTTTGCCCCTAGGAGGCTACAAACATTTGCTGCCAAAAGCGGAAGGCTTCTATATTAGTAATATTACTCAAGGCACCGCGGAGCCTGGGACCTCTTAGGTAGGTTTCGGTACTACAAAAGAACCCCCCTAAGAGGGGGTTTACATAATGAAATCAGTGTCTCCTTAGGTGTCAAGATCCACAAGGGGAAGTGAGTTACGCTACTGCCCAGATGACTGTAGATCACTGACTGTGTCCCGTTGAACCAGCTTTGATGGCTGGAGGCGAGGAGTTTGTTGATGATCTTCATATCCGGAATCGCAAGACACTGCATGCAAAGCATCAAAACCTCATCACTGATATCTGGGACATGTATGCTGAAGAACTGCGCGGGCTGGTTGGTCGTGACAGGCACTGCATTTTGAAGACGAAGGGGGAATTCAAGCATCTGCGCAATGGGAGGTATGGCGATGGAAGAAGGTTGTGCTCGAGCTCCTGGGAATCAGGAACCACTGAGCCGCGATTTTCGATGGCCCACAACCGCTGTTGGCCAATCCACTCGGATTTTTTGAAGGTGTTGTTGGTGTCCATTGGTAGAGAGATGTGAGGGGTTTCCATCGCATACATGAAGACTAGGTATAATTGCCCCTGAAAATGTAAAAAGTGGACGGCTTTGACCGGTTTCAAATATCTTCTGCTCTGTCCTCTGTCGTGTCCCTTTGTGTCCGATATTAAGTAGACAGCTAGACCATTAACCACGCCACAAGTACCGGAATGCGACGGAGCAGAGCCAGTTCAATTTTTTCTTGAATTTTCAGTGCCTTCTTGAGCCCCATGCGTGCGCAGATCGCCTTTGGCGAGCTCCAATACTCTCAGGCAAGCATGGGCCTGCATTGGCGTAGTCCGAGCGGTCACTCGGCAAAATGAACAATTGCCAAGCCAGTGACGGCCTCGGTCGACCTTTGAACACCGTATCAAGTGAACAATTGAGGTGACAGGTGACACCCGAACCTTTGGTCGAAATGATTAACCGTTCTTTAAGATTTTGCTCGTTCGGCTGTGCTATATCCCCATGTAACCATTCTCCTTTTGTTTTTCCTCTGTTCTTGCCCTTCGATTAACCCCTTCTGTCGTCGACTCTCTCCACTCTTCAACACTGCCTGTTCATTTGCGGCCAAACAGCTGACCCACGCACAGCTTTTTCCTGACAGGACACAGTCGATCACAGTCGTTGCTCATAATTCTATTCATCACACCGGGGGGCCACGTATCCCCCGGCAGATGATTCTTCACATATAGAAACAGCGTCGGAACAGAACCCCTTCACCCACTTTCCTCCTCGAATTAATTAACCCTTCTTTAAGATTCTGCTCGCTCGCTCGGTGGTGCAGTTGCCCCCATTAATAGGTTATCCTGCTCTGCTCTCGTCCTGCCTGTCCTGCTCTTGTGCCCTTTCGGCGTACTAAGTGTATTCCCATTGCCAACTCAGCTGACCTCAATCTGGCACATGTGCAGCAGAATTCTCGCAGCGCTGTGGTTATTTCTCTCGCTGCGCCGCAATTTTTCTCGCTGCGGCCGGATCCCCGTGGCGTAGATAAAAGACCAGCCTCCTCGCCCCTTTCCCGGTTGCCTCTCCCCTTTTCCCGTTACTGCTTTTATCTGCTCTCCATTGGTTTCCCGCTGACCTCATTCGAAAGCTTCTGGCTTGACTGTTAATTCTCTGCTGTCAATTAATCATCTTGCTCCCTCCACCTCAGATTCAACCATTCATGGATTGGCTCGATCGACGGTATATCTCAAGACCCAAACCTACTCCGTCAACATGTCAAATTCTGTCGAAATTCCATCACAATTTACTATCTGGGCAATTTCCATCGGGCCGATCCCATTTCTTTGCATCGCTGGGCTGTTAAACTCGACCGCTCAAATCCGGACTCTGCTCTGATCTGTTTTCATTGCAAAAGCAATATGCTCACAATGTGTTCCATCTGGATCCTTGAAAGTTTTTTCCCTTGCTTAAAGGCCTTCTTCGTTGTCGCTGTCTAATTTTCAGCCCGCTGTGCATTAGCAGAATTTTCTGTATTTACAGCTCGAAATTCACCCTTCCTCGTTCTTTGTGTAACAATGCACGGTTCCGCGTTCCCTTCCCTACCCCTTCAGCTCCCGATGGTCTGAGTCCCCGCAGTCGTCAAACTTGACTCTCTGGATCTCTTCTGTAAAAACGGGCCTTGGAATCTCTTGCCTCGGGGTGACTCGGACTGATCTATATCAATCTCCATCCCTTCTCTGTGGCGACAAAGTGTATACCTTGGGGGTCAGACCATAAACAGCAAATATAACTTATTAAAAGATTCGGTAGTATGCAATCCATTTGGTTTGAATTCCCATTCATTGTGCGGGTTGCCGGAGCGAAGCGGCGGCGTGTCTTGTACAGTATACGATAAGAGGGGTGGCGGTGTCGATCAGCGGCCATCAAAGATCGGGCCGCCACAAACGGAAACTGAGGGAAATGAGTGAATGTCGACGGTCCACGGGCTGCGCGTCGAGTGGTGAGCTAGGAGAATAAAGGACGTGAGTAAAGAGTGGATACGTAAGACAGGAAAAGAAAAGAAAGTGATGGGGACGTTACGAAGTGACGGTCACGTTCGTTACAGTGCGCACCACACCGATTTTCTGCGACTGCGGAGTCTCGCGTCCCACTCCGCGAGGCACATTCACATGCATTCACACCGTCTGGATGTTCGCGCCCCCATCGATCATCTCCATCCACCTCTCCGTCTGTCGACTCTTGGTCTTTTGTCCAGCCGTGAACATTGGGGAAGGAAACGAATTCCGGGTGCGTACCATTGCTTTACCACACACTCTCCAATCCCCCTTCCATTCCCTTGGCTCATTCGACGACTACTAGGCCTAGATCTTCTATGCATCCTCCGCTGCTACACTCAGTCTTGACGCTTCCACTTCCATAGTGGTCATTGACTATGCCAATATACTTCGAGCTCAGTTCACACCGCGTTTAGTTGACGTCCTGTACCGCTGCTCTTTCCCCACGAATCAGCGTCCTCGACTCTCACCCGACTCCGTTCTCACCCCTGTACCTGCACGCTCTCCGAAAGCAAGTCGAGTTCACAGTACGCATTGCTCGACACTTCTCCTTTTTTCCCCTCATTCCGCTACCTGATACTGATAATATATATCGTGTCCGTTCCCCCCGCTTTTAGTTCCCAACGATGTAAACCGTACTCAACCAGTCCGCTCCCCGCCGGCGCTGGAATCAACTGTGGCTGGCCGCCTGTCCAGGGGACCGTTCTCCGATCCCCGTGTTGGGTTGACAATTGGGATTTGCGGTCTGCGGCCAGCAATGTGCCCGGCTCCTCCTCGGTGCGTCATCATATGACTAGTTTTTTCCTTTCGGCGTTCGAACGACCTTTCGAAATTCGATTGTGTAACGCCTCCATTTGTCACCTAACTACCTACCTACTCCCTTTCCCCTTCCTTTTACACGCGCTTCCTTTTTTTCCCCTATCTCCCAGCTAATTCAGCCTCCCTCACCTGACCCCCTCCACAGAATGTTCCCTGCCACACGAAAGCCCAACCTCTCCGTCGACGACGCTGGTGCTGATCAAAGTGTGCTCACTCCCAGCGCTCTGGTGTGCCCCGCACCGCAATGCGTTGTAGTCTGAGAAATGTGTTAGCACCAACGAAATATTCCGAGCACACCGCGCATACACCCGACGCTTCCGGTGGCTGAAGGAGGAGGACCTCCGACTGGCGGGCGATCTACGACCGGTGGTGTGTTTTTCCCTTCAACTGTTGCCGCCCTCATCCACTAACCATCTGCCGGGCACTGTACTTCGCAATGTCCTTACCGACACACCACAGCAGTGCGTGCTTCTGTTTCCGTCCACATTCGCACTTGTCCCTCATACGCTCTTTCGCACTTCATCGTTGTGTACATCACCTTCTCCCTCGAACTCCCCTTTCTGTCATAGTCTTTTTTCCCTCTTCGAGTTTCTGCGTGCCAGGATCACGACGCGCCATTACCGACGCTTCCTGTGTGTACATGCGCGCCCCTCAAGGTCCTGCGCCAATAGCATCTGGCCTCGAATGCGGCGCGTCGACGGCCGAGATACGTAGTGCCTCGCAGTGGTGCAGTGTTTCACTCATGCTGTCGTTCCGCCTCGAGGTCGCGCCCGTACGGACGCCCGCGTACTTATCTGCAGCGCATTGCGTGCTGGTCATTCACTCCGGCTGCCGGCTGCTTCTTTATCTGCGGCACCCAGTTCCTCCTGGCAATCACTGCAATCTCTCCTTATCTCTCGCTCGCTATATATGGGCTCAGCCCGTTTGTTCCTTCATTCTTTCACCCATTCTCTTCCTTTCTCTTGTCCCCCGCAGCTTCTCCTTGTACTACTATCCAGGATCTTGAATATATCCTCTGTTTCTGACCTGTTGCCTGACCCGCTTTCCTGATGCCTCAGACTCCGGTACATTTAACGGCACAAAATCTTTGATTCGCCGGAGACGCGAACTTGGACCACTTGTCAACTACCGAGATGTACATCGGCAGTGATGAACTATCCTCGAAACACACCACTATTTGGGTTCAGGGTCACCGTTTCCCCGGTCCGTTGAAGCGAATGGAAGCAATCTCATTTTTCATAGGTGCAGGTTTTTCTTCAATCGTGATTCTTCGTTTTATTCGCGCGTCGGATCGAACTTCTCAGCCTGTGCGAGCCTAGAAAGAAGGTATGCTTCTCACCTTTCCATTTGAGTCAGCTCAACGTCAGCTCAACCATAATCCAAGAATATAGCTCTGCAATCGACCCATCTGCTTATCTTATTCTCCCCCTGTTCCAAGTCCACTCCATCTCAGAAGGCCCAGTAGATTACATCGATGCGGTGTGAATGCTGTACTGCTTGCAGGGCGTTCAACTGAGCGTGCGTCTGCTTGACAATCAACGTTTCAGGTAAATGTTACGCACCCGATCTTTGGCTGACTTCCTTCGGAGCTACACCCACGGTCATGTTCGAGTGCAAGTTGCGGCAAAGAATTGCAGAATGACTTCCGGCTCGGCTCACGGAAGGTACGAGCGCCGACTGGAATAATTGCGACCCTGTAGCCTTGCCACCTCCTGTTTCAAACAATTGCACAACTGCGAGGCAGACACTCGGTATAAACATAGGGTGAGTGATCATCTTCGTGAGGCTGTCCCCACAGCGGTGCAATGGCAACCGACCCCCACGCTCCAGGGATATAACGACTTGAGAGTCCACTCCCACCTCATCCTCGATGTACCGCCCCAAATTTCGCCCCCCACGCTTGACAGCAATGAGCTCGAAGGACGCTGATAGGTGCGCGCGAGCCTTTGGTATCTGAGAACAAGGGAAAGAATGAGATTCCGATTCATAAAGTTTCTATAAAATCTTCAGCTCCAGGACTCGAGCGTAAATTCCATTTGTTCGGTTTCCAGAATAAATCAAACGATGCCCGGCGTCACACCCGGTCGTACAGCCAGGGTAACGCAAGGAATAAAAATAGGGCCAACTGAACGTTCACGATGAATTTCAGTGTCCCTGAGAGGGCAGGGACCTCTTGCCGACACCTGGGTATTTCATGTTCATCTTGTCTAGCGATCGACTGTGACGTTGAGAAATCCGAAGACGTGGTCAGGAACCAAGTTGGATCTTTCCGTATGCACTGAGCTTACCAAGATCCTCGTTATTTGAGCTCCGCTGTGGAAGTACGACTCGTCGCCTTCAGGTCTCGGTCCGGTTGCACGTGCCGACCAAATGCGGTAACGCCGCGCTGAACATTTTCCCTCCACGTTCCCTCCACGTCAATTCACCCGCCTTCACCGGTATCGTTTGTTCGCCGTCAGCCACCTGCTCTCCACTGCTCTTACGCTCAATTGACGACTTTCGGAGCTCTTGAAACGGTCGGGTGATTTCTATTATACTCACATTTTAGTTAGCTACATTATTTGGCACTCCTCGTTCTGGACCCTCATTTATCACACACCATGTCACCTTAGCAATCTCGAGGCGATCGTGATTCTGGATGCTGCCGCGGACTCGGACTGCGCCGGGGATTGACTTCGGCGTGGATTGGGCACCCACTGTCGGCGCTGAGCGGGGCAGCCTGTCTCCCTATACGTCTTTGCGCAGATTCCCGGTTCGCAGCATGCTGAAGGATTTGCGTTAGCCAACAGATTTACCATGGACATTTTATATACCTATTACATCATCACTTCTACCACGACAATCCCATCGTTTTCACTCGTCTCGCATCCCACGCACTGAGTCTTGAGCCCACTTTGAGCTAAGTATCTTATTATTTCTATTTCACTGATTATTCTATTCTTAGAGTCTTTCTCTTGACCATTGACAGGGAGACATTGTTTTACAGCTCAGCAGCTCTACCGGTATGACCTGGACACCACCTCGGTCCCCGAGAGGACCAACCTTCTCTTCTTCACTGCCCATCCTGAAAATTCTTGTCTCTGTTGACCTGCCCCCCATCTTCTGCTGTATCCTCAACAACTAGTATTCGCCGGTCAGAATGGAACCACTCGGCTCGGGTGGGTTGGCTTACTATGGGCAAATGAGAGATCTATTTGATGGGATACTTGATACAGAGTGTCCCCAACATGTTGGGCAACATCCTGGCTGTCCGGATCAAAACCTTTGGCCTGGTGGAACTGGCATTCCAGGAACGTCCAAAGACTTTGGTGGTCAACTCGATACGAGGAAATCCCAACAGTGTTGCCTCCTGCCAGCTAAGATGTTCTGCACCTGACGGATCGAGAGTCCAATAGGCGGGACAATCTGGCCATCTGACCGAGGATGGACCGGTTCAAAAGTCCGTTGGTGGGCAGAGGAATAGGAACCCTGAAAGAGGGTTCCCTGTAGCCACCGAAATTTCAAGCTTGAACTCCACCTGATCCACAATGACTGTTCATAGAGACCATTAATACATATACTAAACCAACCGTACGTTGCAGCTATACCATAATCGTCGAAGTTGGACATGATCTTGAGGCGCCTGAGAATATGATTTCCCTGGCACAGCCAAGCCCTAGAACCCCAGGACCCTCCCTGCACCGAGAGATACCTACCCATTTTATACCTTCCCTAGGCCCCCCCTAGGGATTCTAAAAATAGAATTCTCCGTTTTTTTTTGCGAACGGTAGCCCTGTTCGAGGACTACATGGATATTTAGAAAGTTAAGTGATCGGCTCAGCCGATCATCGGGTATGGAGGTTTTTATACCTAAAAAATGATTTTTTTGTCGAATCTACCACTTCTGGATGTTGGACATGCGTTGATTTTTTGCGAACGGTTGCCGTAAAATGGGCCTTTCGAATGATCTAACTTTCATGTCAATCCGCCAAGTAGTTATGGAGATATGAATTGATGTAAATTTCCCAAAAAGGCGATTTTACCTCGAACATGGGTTTCCTGATCTGCGAACTCTTAGTGCTTTTTGCCAACTCTGCCCCCATATTTTATAGTATTAACGAGAAATACACGATGGCCCTTAGTCAAGCGGTTCTGGAGATATGAAATTATGAAAGTTCCCAAAAAGGCGATTTTGCATCGAACATGGGTTTCCTGATGTGCAAACTGTTAGTGCTTTTTGCGAACTATTCCCCCATATTTTATAGTATTAACGAGAAATACACGATGGCCCTTAGTCAGGCGGTTCTGGAGATATGAATTGACCTAAATTTCCCAAAAAGGCGATTTTGCATCGAACATGGGTTTCCTGATGTGCGAACTGCTAGTGCTTTTTGCCCAATCTTCTCCCATATTTTACGTTTTTAACGAGCAATGCACAATGGCTGTCGACTGAGTGGTTATGGAGATATGAATACATGTAAATTTCCTAAAAAGACATTTTGCATTGAACCTGTGCTTCCTAGGGTGCGAGGCACGAACCCTTTTTGCGAGAGGACACTCCGATCCAGCACCAATGGCAATCCATCCAGTGGTTCTGGAGATATTTGAGCACAGCCCATTTTCCACCCTCCCCGTGGAGCCAAGTGTGTTACCCCTTTCAAAACATTTGAATTTCGCGTGACAGGTAGCCGTGGGTAACATCTTTGCAACATATAAAAAGTCGTTTTCCATTTCGTTCTGACATGAATCTAGCACACACTCACATCACAGATGGAACTGCCAATTCATGGAGCGCGATCAAACAATACCCCTGCCCTGCTGAGCGCTCGATATATGTGCCTCTGGATCTGTCGATCCGCAAGGCACTGATTATTACTAATGCTACCCTGCATAACCATCCTATGCCATTGCTCACTAAAGTGTCCTTGGAACTCAAGGAGGCTTATAGGGAGTGCATCAAAGCAAATGGATGTTTCGGGGCTACTGTTTCGAAGGTTGACAATGGTATATCCTATCGATTGCTCGAGCGATTTTTTCCGTGGCTAATTCCTTCATTTCTCAAGCAAAATCGACTAAACTCATTCTGAAAGGGAAAACTCTGTCCCAGTTCGCATCCGCTCTGTACTCCAAGTGCGTCAAGAGAGACCTGCTCTGTGAGATGAAGACTAGATAATTCCGCATGGTCTTAATGCAGCTGGTAAGCTGTTCTATGTGACTTTGCAGACCATGCCTTGATATGATATTATTTCACTCAGGCGCATTCCATCTGTATCTCACTGGTTTAACAAAGTCGCCCCCTGAACATTACATCCACGGTTACATCACAACTGCCGATGGCGGCATTTGCATCCTCTCTATCTAATCCCAGGACCTGGATCCAGGTCTGTTTTCTTTTACCTCGAATTGGCTAAAAGAATTCGGACTTGGAGTTCGCTTATGTCAGGACCTGGGTTCAGTACAGGACCTGGGTGAGGACTTGGGTTTTTATTTACTGTTTTTCGGCCTAAAGAAAAAGGACTTGAGTTTAGTACAGGACCTGGGTTTTGGCACAGGACTTGGGTTTTGGCAGTACCTGGGTGAGGACTTGGCTACAGGACTTAAGTTTTGGTACAGTACTTGGGTTTTTGCGCAGGACTTGGCTACAGGGCTCGGGCAGTCGACCCCTTTCAAAATGCAGATCACGTGTATTTACGCTCACATGTATTTTGATATCAAAATGAATTTTGAAGTCTTTTGTGCGTGTATTCCTCCTGCCCAAAGAGCCACAGCCTAAATATTCGATATTCTCATGTATTTCGCCTACAGAAGCAATCCCAAACAGCCCCGCAACTCAACCGTACTCCCCGTCAATTTTATTATGGCTTCAAGTAGTATGCCACCGATGCCACCGCCTGCATATCTTGACCAAAACTGTACCACCAGATGCCGAGGCCAAACCCGTGGTTATAGTTCAATGCGACCGCTGCAACTACACAGGCCTTCCGTCAACGTTCCCACAAAAGAAGAGTCTCGCATACAATAAAAGCTGTTTCAAATGCAAAGAGAAACAAGGCGAGTACTGTGCCAAAAAGCGCTCCACAAGGAACAACACCGACGATCCTGGAGACGCAACTGGAAGGGCACGATGTGCCCCCCAGTTCAGCCCATTCAAGGCTACACCACACTGGAGTGGCACGAATGCGTGGCTCTTCTTGAGGCACACAAAAATGATGCCTTCGAGCTTGAAACTTTCGTGGCAATGACAGGTGAGAGTGCCACGGCAATGTTTAGTGAGCTTAAATCTGGAAAGGATATTGCTAACCAGATAGCGCAGCTACTCTGGAATATCACCGGATATTGCTTCATGTATGTTAATTCGGCATGAAGGTAAAATTTTGTTACTGACACACTGCAGTTACAAGTTGTTGAAAAAGAGCTCTGCCTCCAACTCCGTGGTCTCGTACTCGTATTACTGTGCACAGAATGAGGCAGAAGTCAAAAAATCGCAGGTCAACAATGACCCACGGAAGCGATGTGCACGGATGAAGATGTGCCGATTTCCATGCAAGGGAACTCTGCAGATCACCGTCGACACTGATAATCTCGAGCTTCCCGTGCGATTGAAGCTCAAGCACCATCAGTCGCACCTTCATTACGTCGATATTTCCATCAGCAAGAATATCAAGGACTTTGTAGAGGACCACAAACACAATTCCGTAGCAAATGTAAGCCGATTGGGTTCATGTTTCTCGCTCACTCGATCTAATCAAATAATTTCAAGATCTGGACGCGTGTTTTAGCCCAGAATCCGACTACAGAAGTGACCCAGAAGCAGATATACGCACTTTGGAGCAAGCTAAATGAGAGCGATGGTGACCGGATGATGACCAAGTCAAATCTGCGCAGATGATTTTGGCGAAATTGGAGGGTGTTGAAGTCGAAATCATACCTATCCGGTCCGAGGCAGGCATCCATTCAATCGAATTCGCCTTTAAGGAGATCCTTGACGACTGGGCGAAGATGACTGAAGAACTAGTGATGGACTCAACCTGTATGTCTTGACACTGTCTTGACAGTCTCGTCTTCAAATTCTGTTGCACCCGCTAAACACGACATTAATAGGGAGATGAACATGGCTCAATATGAACTTTATGGGTTGTTGCCGAGGCAAAGGGCCAAGCCTTGCTGTTTGCTTTTATGTTTACCGTCTCGAGCGGAGATGTGGCTGAAGGCGCAAAAACACGTATGCTCTGTGAACATGTGTTGCCAAACATTGTGTTCACATTGTCTGATAAGGAGCCCGCAGAGATTAGCACATGCAGGACCGAAATCGTGAAAGCCAAGCACCAGCTGTGTTACTGGCATGCAATCAGTTACATCAAAGAACGGCTGCCGAGAACAAGCCACCCGCAGCATATGACCTTCGCAAAGCACACAGGATCTTTGATTTCATCGACCCAAGTGGGCCCCGGGGGTCAGTGCTGTGTATGCCGATGAAGACGAGGAGGGGATGGCGCACTCGAGGATGGGGATGAAGAACCTGGAACGCAAATGCCAGTAAGCGATCCTGAACGCATCGGTTTACAGTACACAATTGACTTACCTCGGCAGCAGAAACCTTCTCAAACGTGCGTACCTCCTGTATTTGTCATCAAACACGGAGATGTCCACATTCCTGTGTGGCCCAACCACAAGAAAGCGCTCCCGGACTTTTGTCCTAAAGACTTCTGCTCAGAAATCATTGAAATGTTTCGTGTGCACCTTCACCAGCACCCGGAAATCCCCCAGAATGACTCGGAAGAGCCATACGTCTCAGCCGAACAAATTCATTGCCAAGCTGTCAAGCAGATGTACAAGTTTTGTTACGCGAACGGCCTTTCCAAGTCTGGGCATACCTGTGGAATCGCTGGTAAACTCCAACTCAATGGCCTCTCTGGGCGAGAGCTTCCTGCGATGCAATTCCCCGGCTGAAAACCACAATGATTGTCGAGAGCTTGTGAGGCATGTGAAGCATCGAGATCTTGCACAGTTCAATCGCCCCCAGCTTGACCTGGTCGTGAACATCATTTTCAAAAGCCTCTTGCCTTGGGTGAAGCGCACACTGGACTACGTACGCGGTGTCCGTCGTGTTGGCCAGCCGCAAGCACAAAGTAGATACTCCCACTCTACGAATTCCTCAAGACACCCGCACTGTTTACCAGCATGGACTAGATCCAGACATTGTTCGCACACCTTGCTGTTCAACGTGTTACAAGCCATATCCTCTTGAAAATCTTCCAGAAAGCTGTGACTGAGGAAATCTCCGAGATCTTGGCCTTGTGGTTAGTACCTGTGGAAGGAGGTTCACCATCGAGACGGGACCACCAAGGAAGTCCCCAAGTGTTTATATGCAACACAGTCATTGGAATCCTGGCTTTCGGTTTTTTCCTATCCAGACTGCAGATTGAAGAGCAGCTGGAGAAAACATTTCAGCAGGACCAGGCTCATCAGAACATGCCATGGCCAGGCATCATGAGGATATTCAGACAGCCCAGCATGGCATAACCTTTTTTTTCTTTTTTTTTTTTTTTTTTTTTTTTTTTTTTTGGAGCATTTGGGATAATGAAATCCAGTCTGCAGAAGCATTCCAAAAGTCATCCGCTGGGTTCTACCAGATAAAATCCAGTTAGTGCCGGGGAAGTTGTCCAGGGAGGAAATGCCATTACGCACAGTACCATAGTGTGGGACTCCAGCTGTAAAAAGTTTATCCTATCCCATTTCTTGGATCATTCAATGTCAATGGCTGTATACCCACTAAAACCCCACTGTGTAAGTCCAATCGTCTGGCAGAGTGTCTTCGTTCATTAGTAGACCACTCCATGTTCTTAGGACAAGATCTTTATTCAGCGCAAGATTACCAAATTTCATTTTATTGGTGAGGATTCGATCTCGTCCTAGTGCGGAATTCACAGATTTCAGCCATCTGTTGTGAATCTCAACATCTGTAATGTTATGGTGTGGGTTCTTCATAGTCTAGATTTCCTTGATGGCCTGATGTGGGCAGTCAGGTTTCGGAGTTAAAGTAAAAGTGTGACTTGCAAAAACACCACATACACTCAGACGCGTTCACGACATCCATGCGCCAATGCCGCCGCCATGGCTTCTTCGGGCTGTTTTATTTCTCTGGAGTGCTGCTTATACCCACGCATTCACTTTTCCTCTCCCGAGGGCTTTACTCTGGTCCGAACTGTGGATATGAAGAATTGGCCAGCTGGACTGTAAACAGCCATGCTGTCCATGCTGGAGGAGCTGGAGGTGTTGCGGTGGTGGGGTGTGAACGGGACGACCCATTGGGACGTGTTTTCTTTGCTGTCCATCCAAAAACGCGTAAGAACGACGCGACTTGTCCTAGAGTCGACGCGCTGCGACAAAGTGATGGTGAAAGTCACGGGGACTGTCAATATTCCCAATCGGGCAATCATTGCCCGATTCAGCACGGTGGTTACCAAACTCGACCGACGGTATCCGATGGGCGAATGAAATCAGACCATAATCAAGTTTTTTTTCCCCTGTCTCAAAAAAAAAAAAGTTTGATTCCTGGTCTGACTACGGGAGACTAGGTTCTTCAGAACCTTATCATTCCGGATGTTCCAGATTGTGTGCCAGGCCGTGGATACCAGAATGGCAAATAATCGTCCCATAGCAGGGATAATTTTCCCGTTTGAGTGTTTAAATCTCACAACGTTACAAACCCAAGATGAGTCCCCAGCTGAGGGGGGCCAGTTGGAATATTTCATGGCCCAGAGTTCCTCGGTCAGTTGCCAAATTAATTTTGCCCCTGAGGCATCACATTCAGCACAATGTGTTCCAGGTTCTCAGGGACTCCACATGTTGGGCAGACTGCAATGGCATCAAGATTGTCAATATGTGTCCAGAAGTCGCCGACTCTGAAAATGTTGTGAATCGACTTCCAGAATAATTCGCGGTGGAGTCGTCTCAGATTTGTGGAACGTATAGATTTCCAAATCATTTCATCAGTAGGAGTGTAATCAGAGACTTCATGCACAGAGCAACAGATACGATCTAAGTTGATAAATGTTGCCTTCCTGAAGGGTTCTGAGCATCTGCCTTTAATGATTTTCGTAAAGATTCGCTGTGAGCCTTGTGAGATTAGAATACCCGGGCAGCTGAACATTAAATCGATTTGGGTATCAAACCTCAAGTGGAGGGTATGAATCAATACCTGCAGTGACGGGGAAAGTGATTGTTGTCTGCTTGAACTGTGTTCGTGCAACTCGCTCATTCAGAGCTGCAAATACTGCTTTGAAGAGCAGGAAACTGGGGTCTAACATGTCATTTTCAGATTTTGATCTCTCCTTAATTAGTGTTTTGAGCAAAAAGTCGGATGAAGAACATAGCAGTTCGGGGACATTGTGTGGGATTTTCTGCAGCACTGTAAGGGTAGCCCCCAATATTCCTGATTTAAAGTTAAATTTTATGGTTGGGTTGTCAAATGTGAGGTGGATAGTTGCATCCTCGTTGAGGTCATCCAAAACAATCTTAAATCTTGCCATAATTTGAGGGTTGTACTGACCAGCACGCAGGACCTTGATATGTACAAAGGCTGTTATTTGATCAGGCAGTGGCTCCAATCGGAGGTGTCATCGTGCCGGAATCTCATTCATTGAATCAACCCCAGCAAAGATCTGGAAGCCATTTGTGGTGCTGGATAATCTGAAGTTTGGATCATAGGTCATTGGTTTATCAATTTCTACCCCTCCTTGGTTGGCTTCCAATTCCTCTGCTGTCAGTTTAAGCTCATTGCAAAGGTCAGCCATTGGAGCTAACGGATTCCATTTTGGCATAATGCAGTCTATCAATGTCTGGGCGGTCTCAATGCATGTGCCAGGGTGTACGCAATCAAGTTCATTTCGATCTCTGTTGCAAGATGGGCATCCACAGTTTTTACGGGCAATGCCACTACTAGGGTTGATTGTGTGTGGCCGTCTTGCCACAGCACTTCCTGGTAACACCCCCCTGAATTTTTTTTTTTTCAAAATCCACAGGTTTTGGTTCAAGATCACCATCAGTACTTTTGACAGATGGCTGCAGGATGCATGACACACCCTGAATTTTGCAATTGACAGGGGGGTACATGATGCATGTAATGCAGTACATAAGCACCATGTTCCATGATCAGATCAGGGAATCTGGTTGAAGCTGACTAAGCGGAATATGGCTCCATATTCCAGGATTAGATACATAGGGAATGGGTCTCTCGAGGGCGGTTTAGGAGACGAAGGAAGAGCGGTCTGAGGTGAGATGACAGGAAGCGCCCGAGTCGACGAAAAGTGCATCAGTACGGAGGGTGTTCGTGCTCTTCTTCATGAGAAGGACTTTTGGGTGATCGTTACCATCAACCGCATCGTATGCCACCTGTGCGAGGTGGAGTTTCTCCTTGGCTTGGTCCTTCTGGCTCAATGGACAATCCCGAGCGACGTGTCCCTTCCCGCTGCAACCGTAACAAACAACATTCTGCTTCCAGTCGCTTCCACCACCTCCACCGCATCCTCCGCGTCCTCCTCGTGCACGCCATGATCCTCTGGTGTTCTGTGCAATGTATGCCTTGACTGCCGTTGCAGCAATCGCATCCTCATGGGCCTTCGCTAGTGACACCTTCCCTGTGTGAGCCTTGAGCACGTGTTCCTCGCGAAGCTTTTTCTCGAGTATCCCCCGCTGGCGGTCTTCTTTTACAGAAGAACTGGAGTGACCTTCTGAATGCTTGTGTGGCCCAAAAGCGAGATTTTTTGCACAAGGGAGGTAAACTCATCCGGCAGGCTCTTGAGCGCGTACTGCAGGAGCTTGTAGTTGGATAACAGATCGTTTCCATGCTTCAGGTCCGCCGCGTATCCCAGAACAATGTCGAGGTGGTTTTGCAGGGATCCACTCTCGACCCCGGCGTACTTGATGGTCGCGATCTTTTCATGGACCGCAATCATCGACTGCATCCCCTGGGACATGTAAATAGCTCGGAGATTTCTCCACATCTCCGCGGCGGTCTGCGCCTCCTGAATGTATACCACCTGTTCATCACTGACCATCTCTGTGATTCTGCGCCTTGTCTTTGCGTCTCCCTTCTGCCATACGGCATATGCTGGATTGACGGTGATGGTATTGATGGTACCGGTGGCCGGTGACACTGCCGGCATGTGCACAATCATCGTTGGCAGCACTGGAGGGTCGACGATAAATCCCCAGCGGTCCTCGTCTTCCAGCTTAGCCTGAGCTTTAAATTCCCAGGACTTCCAGTTTTTTCCGTCAAGCAAATTAAAGGCATAGCGCGTAGCGCTAGAAACGTCTCGGGTGCCCATAACCTATTGAACGTCGGGAGTTCAGAGTCACTGTAACTGTTCTCTTCAGACTGAATATATTAGGAATATGATACTACGTACCTGTAACCGTTCTCTTCAGACTGAAGAGATCGGTTACAGGCTTACAATAAATACATGCGCAGCGCGACCAAACACGACCCCGAAATGAGTACATACAAGTTTAGTAGCATAGGCATTCATTGAATGCCTACTCCAGACTTGAATGCCTATTGGGGCATCGAATGCCTATTCTCTAGATGAACATTGGATGAACACCTATTCATCTCTCGGCCAACGTGCGGCATCATTTGATCCCTCTCTGCCGATACGATGGCAACAATTTGTCACAGTATGACGAACACCTTTTTCTCACCACCACGACCAGCGACGACGGACTAGCACCCACCAGCACCTACCCCAATCCCAACGCGCCGCGCCCATGTCGCGCCATTTCGGCCACCCGTTCGACTTGGGGTCGGCTCGTACCCTCCGACAGGTTTCACGATTGTAATGGCGATACGGCTGCTACATAAGGTGCGTGAAAAACCTGCTCTCGTACCGCTATCTCCCCTCCCCGCCCACGTGCGCGCACATGCCCATCGCCGACACCGGCAGGCAGACTCAAACTCGACACCAGCAACACTCGCGCTCGACGCCAACGAGACTACGCTAGGTGACACAGGTCTCCAGGTGCTGCGCTTCCGCTCGCGCGATTGCCGTGCGCGCACTCGCGAATGCCTGTGCGTGCGAGGGTGGCGACGTACTCCGTGCAGCGGATGAGGCATCGCTGGTGTTCTGCACGAGGGCGTCGCACATTGTTGTTGCCATGACAAAAATGTGTACCTGTGTATCCTACTAGAGTCTAGTGACTTGTAAAATCAGTAAATTAGGGAGTTTTCTGCTGTCAGATACAGAGAGATGCGGGAAATTGCGCTTGCGCTCCTCGGTTCAACCGACGACAAGCTACATTTTGATTAAGTATGCCTGTATTGATTAGTAGGTGTTCGCACAATAGTTGGGATTCACCAGATAATATGAATAGGAATTCAGCCTTGAGAATCGGCATTCAACCTTGAGAATACGCATTCAACCCCAGAAATAGGCATTCAGCGCCAAGAATAGGCATTGACGAACGACTATGCTACTAAAGTTGTCGTGCCTCCCCCGAAACCCGACGCGTCTCCAACAGGACTGGATGCGAGGTCAATACTACAACACATCCTGCATTTAATATAATAGACTAATACAGAAGATGAACTTTACAGTATTTGAACATAACGTGAATGGACACTGCCAGGACTGGGGTCGGAAGTTGGAACGCAATCAGTCGGGGAGCAGCGGACGGATCGTTCATCGTGCCATAGACCTTTGGTGTCGTTTTGAGTTGGTGTTAATGAGGCCAGATAAATTTTCATTGGCGCAGACGGGTAATAAGACTGCGAGTCCAACCAATTTATACACAGTTTTACCCATTTAGAGTTACTCCGGCGTCGGGTTTGGGGCTGGGTTTGGGGCTCAGCAATATCTGCGCATGAAAAATGAGGGTGAGTTTCCGATGGAGATTAAACCAAGAAACAATTGACCTTCACTGGTAACAGACAGGCTATCCGTGGTGGAAGAGTGCTGAAGTCCAGCAGCTTCAATACCCACCTGCAAGTCCTGCAGAAGGTCGTCGTGGATATGTGCCTGGCTTTCATTACTAGCGGCATCCGAATCCGAGCTGTCATCGACAGTGTACACCTGCCGACTAGCTGGGGGCAGGACAAAGGTCACTGGAGAGTCCGGGTGACGAGGAACACCACGGTTCCGAGTGCTGCGTCGAGGACCAACTCGCTCTGGTGGATCTGACATTAGCGTGGACGCTCATTCGAAGATGTCCCATCTCGTCCCTTTATACCTTTCGCCTCCCGGTACAGCGCACGTACAGCTGCATGGAGGTAAGGAGAGCCATATGGACCGTGGCGGCACCACATGGTTAGTTCGTCGTCCGGACCGCAACCAGGCCCCAAATTGTTTCATGCTGGACCTTGTCTTCTGGTAAGCGAAGTGTAGCAATTTAATTGACTGATTCTGTTGTGGGAAGGTTGCTCCGGTTTGTGGGCACGGTTCAAACTCATTCTGACTGGTACGTGGTACTATGATACACGGTTATCTACATAGTATTATGGTCTCTACTCAAAATCTGCGCGTGCAGCCACAAATCAAATTGGGAAACATAGGTAGGATCATCCATCTTCACACGCACCGATGAGAGTAACATGGTTTCCAACGCCGGAGTGATATTGACGTCGGCAGCATACCCACAGGTGTGGATATGAAGTGGCCGGGGAACAGTTTCCTGAATGAACGGTATGTCAGCGAATGGCCCAGATATATGCTGTGGAGCTCACCACAGACATCTTGGGAGTCAGAGGAAGGCCGACAAAGTGGAGCTTGGTAGTCGGATCAAGTCAATTGAAGTTAGTCAAAGAGGCTAAAAGACGCACATTGATCTGCCAGCTTTCAATAGCAGGTAGGAGATCGTTGTCGGAGATTGCTTCAAGGAAGAGTTTAACACGACAAAGCGGGTCATTTATGTGCTTGCTCCATTCGTCTTCCCCCACAACACCGCCGCGCAGCTCCAACGGCTGCCCCACACCATCGAGGTAGCGCAGCAGCAACAAGCAGAACAGTGCACCGTAGTACGGTGTGGTTCCATCCGTGGCACTCATGAGAATGCTGCAGTCGATATGGGAGGTCACGTCTTCGACATGACACACCTGACTATCGTACATGCACGCCAGCAGAGGTAAGACGTTGTTGTCCGAAACCAGTCTCTACGATGGAAGGCAGTGAGTATTGAGTAACAAACCGATCTGAAGAGAGAGAGAAAAACCCTACCATTGAGAAGCTTGAAGTGCCGATGGGGATATCGACGCCGTACTGAATCGCCCTGAACTCGGGGGATTCCCATGGATTTGCGCAGTTGAGGAGAATCTTGGTGGTGAATTCAATTGTGTAGTCGTTGTGGACGTCCGGTGTACGTGGACTGGCGATCATCGACGGCTATTAAGCAGGCGTCAGAACAGAAGGCTGCGTAATCAGGTAGGGACTTCACCTGCATATCCATATGATTGATGAGGAACTGACAAAGAGGATGCCTCAAGTTCGTCGGAATAGGGTCTTCCGGCTCGAGCATGAGCCAGGGGGCGAGGCAATCGAATGCGATGGGATCGAGAGCCGCCAGATACTGCTTCGGAATGAGCATGGCCCTCCGCCCAAAGCAGGCCGCTAGCATGAGCCAGGGACTGATTGGAGCGGGACCAGTACCGAGCACGTGGCAGTGAGTCGCGAACAAACTGGCATCGGCCGCAAAGTGTCTGGTCCTCTCGCGAACTTCAATTGACGGTCCGAAAACTGGAACGAACCATGACGAGTGTGGTGCTGGCTGCCAAAAGCGGTAGTCCTCCAAGGTGAGGAAGACAGCACGTCGAAGTACCGCCCTCTCAGGCCCAGGCCCAAACGACACCTCCCGGCCATTAGGGTGGACTCCCCTGAAGGATAGTGATTAGAAGACGCTCACGGCCTGCGCGCGAGTCAACTCACAGTTGGATGTTGACGCCATCTCGGAAGAAGGACACCGGTGCTCTAATGGGCGAGCAGGACAGAACTCCTGCTGGCAAAGGAAAAGGGACGTCACCGTCCTGGTGGACTTCCAGATGGTGAATGAGGGCCCGAATCCCAGATGCAGCTGTGTCAACAGTGTTGGCGTGCAAGTCAAACTTGCGAACATACGGTACATTGGCACCCATGGCGAGGTTGCGAAGGCTGCTTTGAAACACGTAGACCTGTGACCGAGGAGCTATCTCAACATCACAAACGAGGGCAGGAACATCCTGTCGTTTCAGAATGATAAACTCCTCGGGCACGGGTATGGGTACAGGTGTGCGGACGGGTGTCTGCGGAGGATCTCAGGGAAAGAAATCGCAATGAAAAGGAGGAGGATGCGTACCGGGGCCCGAGGCCCGTCCGCAGAGGCTGCGCGTTGACGCACGCGGCGGCTGCTGGTCGATGGCTATCGGATTTTTAGCCATGTGCGATGAGTTCAAAAGGTGTGATGACATACAGATCCGGGGGAAGAGCGTGGACGGATCAAAGATGCTGGCTCCGCTGGGGGAGGGGTAACGGCGCGTGGAATCTATGCAGGGATGTGTTGAGTGCAAGGATTAGAATTTAGAAGATCAATACCTCAACATCAGGACAGATCCCGTCCAAGCATTCCACATCAAGGGACATGCTATTTCCAGCAAAAGGAAGCCCGTCGATCACGCGAGGTCCAAAGCACTGATGAAGTAAAGTGCGGCCCGTTGACGGCAGGTCTTGCTCGGCGAATTGGGGTCGATAGGGCCGGAGAGGTGCGCGAACCGTGGCGCTAAAAGCAGAGAGAATCAGTGACGAAGAAGAAGAAAAAAAATGGTCGGAAACGGGGGCGCACAAAGACAAACAATAATTCCCTCGGGTCCGGCAGCCGGATCTGGGTTCTTGAATTTCTTGCCGAGCTTGGTGAACTCGTCGATGCCGAAATTGTTGATGTTGATGGTAGGATGAGCAGTGAAGGTGATGATATCGGTGCGGCGGTTGGGTTGGAGAAGGGCCCACGACTGGTTGGAGAATTCGGCAGCGGCGGCCTCAGTGATGGTCTCTGGGAGAGGGGCAAAGGATAGGCCGTGCAGGGCAAGCGCCGCGACGACCTGGGTGGTGAAGTCGACGATTGAAGTGAGGCCAGTGCGTGGAACCGTGACTGGGAAGACCAGATGGTGTGACTGGAAGCGGCGAAGGATGATGAGCATATCATCATTCTTTGCTTTCCAAAGTGTCGTCCCCAAGCCTGCGGGCTCATAGATACCGGGGATCTGAAATGGGCCACGATTAGTACTTCATACGAGTTTAATGACGTAAAAACTGACAACCATCGGATAGACGACAACCGTCAGCGTCGGGTTAGTGCTGAAAGGATTGGCTCCCGCAGGATATCCGCTAGAGACATGATGGTTGACCGTGCTCGTGGAGGCGACTTGATTGTGAGGCAGAGTGCGTAGGGCACTGGAGATGCGGCGGTGCCAGTGCTGCCGAGAACAACAGGTGGGACACCTGCATAGGTGGTGAATGCGAGAGGGGCAGAGACTGATAAGGCAGAGGATGGTGCCGGTGGGGCGTGAGGAGGCGGAGCTATGAGTGCAGAGGTAGGCACAGTGCTGTGTGTCCGTAGCGTGAGTAGGAGGACATTCGGTCTGAGAGAGCCGCAGCTTACCTAGGACGCGAAGTGGATGCAGAACCGGGGTCCGAGTCTGGTACGAGATTGTGGCTCATCCATGCAGCGAGGCAGATGCATCGTGTGAGGAACGCCCAGCGCAACTCATCCTGTGACGGTAGGGTTAGTGTGTCTCCGATGAGATGTCAACTGAAGGAGCTCACCGAGAAGAACCCGCCACATTTTGAGTCGCTGCAGCCGCCACGACGAAAGGAGAAGTTGGGATGTGTTGCATCTTGGCATGGTACACCCTCATGCGAGATCCAGGGGTGGCCACAGAGGATACATAGCTCAGCAGATGTGCCAGGAACCTGTCGAAAACGTAAGTTAACCGCGAACACCTATGAGACGACAAATATGTTACCATCCGAGGAACGATGGCTTGTGTTTGCGGGTCGGTGTCGGAGGCCACAAATGCTGCGCATCGGGCAGAAGAGGGGCATGCCGCACAGGCGTATCGAGACGCAGTAAGCACATTTTTGCGGTTCTTTTAGGAAGGAGAGGGGGAAAATGAACGAGTATGAGACGAGCAGGCTAATTATGGTCGGGCAAGACAAGGTCCCGTCGGCAAACCTTGGAGAACTCCACTCTCGATAGGGGGAATCTTGGCAAAATAGGCTTATCGCACGACTGCCGAAAGAGGACTTCAGCAAAGGAGCAGCATACCTGGGCTTGGCTAATGCAAACAGCGCGCAGGCGGAGCGGTATTGTTCAACTGCCGAGTACAACTCGGACAAAAAAAACAGCATGCTGATGCGCAAAGCATGGATGAGGAGCGGTATCGCAAAATTGCCGAGTACAACTTCAGCAAGGCAGCAGCGTACCTTGCCTTGGCTGATGCGCACAACACGATAAGGGCGCACCAACCGGGCTAGGGTGACGTAGTTGTTCCGAGAGACCCGGTGCAGCTGGCGGCCGGGTGGCCGCGGCAAGACAATCACGGGTGCAGTCATGGTGGTGTGCAGAAAATCAGATAGTTCCAAGATCTTCCAAGATCTTGCAGGAAGGATCATCTTTTTAGATGTAGCCTTTTCACGAGATCTTGCGAGATCTTGCAAGAGTTCCAACAAAAAAAAACGGGTGAAATGTTGTTGAGTGTGCGGGAAAGATCTT